>CAIGQW010054459.1:4729312-4759069 GCA_903798125.1 Danio choprae
CATACATACATACATACATACATACATACATACATACATACATACATGCATACATGCATACGTACGTACGTGCATGGACGCATACATACATTAAGCAAAATATCTTACTGATCCCAAACATTTGAATGGTGTGTATATATATAATATATAATAATGCATGTTTTTTATGGTGAATATAATAAAATGTTATAATAAAATACATTTTATATTGCATTCTGTATAAAACATTTGATAAAATATTTATCTAAAAGATTTGATTAATGTTAGGACATTTGCTCTTGCTCATTTATTTACATATTGCAACCTTACATAATTTATTTAAAATGCAGTATTTTGTTTTGCCACAAGGGCGCACTGTTTTCTTTTCCATAAAAATGAATACGCTCCTGTTTTGCTTTGATTGATTTTTTTTTCAGGAGAGGGCACCAATATGGATGTGATGATGACTTGACAATAGCAGTTTTTAACAATATTTCTGCAGAGATTTTTACATCTTCTCATTCTAATTTCACCACATGTAATTATCAGTGCTTCTTAAACAGAAAAGAACGTCACTCTCATATATACAGTAATATTCCACCCCAGCTCTGTCTGTTTAAAGCTGGTTTTACAGACTTTTACAGATGCTGATCATGTACTTTTTCCTTTTTCTTTTAATCAGAAAAACAGCCCGAAACTTCAACCAGCCCATGTGCAAGGCAGCCAAGACCACAATTGTGGAGGTAAGTGTTGCAGTTAAAATGCATTATTTCAGATTTAAAAGCTTGTGCACGTGTCATATTATCTATCCTATAAATTCGATCCCCCCAATGTATATATTTCTTGCCCTGCATTTCATTTCATCATTGTTTCTCACGTAAACAAAACAAATTGTGGGTTTCATCTAGATCTTTGAAGTTTTTCTCCCTCTGTTCACTCTTTTTCATTTCCTTTCTACTGAGAGCGCTTTTCAAACACTTGTCTGCATATCAAATATGCTTTTATCTAAGCCTTTGTTCAAAACACGCTGCTATGAACAAAAGACTTATCAAAAGGCATTTTCAGTCCAACGAACTCCCATTAATTAATCTGGTCTTCCAGTATTTCTGTTCTTTCTCATGCAGTTTTGGTTTGAAATGACCACTGATTTTTTTTTTCAGTAACTAATCTTTATTATTGACCTATCAAACAATGCATTACTACAACTAGGATCATCCGGAAGGAAGACTTTTAGGTTGCTCATATTTTTAAATGGTCTTTTTCTGCAATAAAACATATAAAAAATAATGTATTATATTACATAAATCAAAACATTTATTAATACAATTAAAATGTTATATTAAAAAACGGTGACACTTTAGTTATGTATCATTTATCACCTAACTAATAACTAATAGCTTATTACTGTACCAGTCTGTTATTAAGATGTTAGCTGTTTATTAGTGCCTTCTGCATGCTATTATTCTACATCTCTAATCCTATCCAATTCCTGAACCCAACTAATATCTTAATAAATATTAATCAGCAGCAAATTGGGAATTTATCAAGACAAAAGTCATGGTTAATGATTTATTAATAGTGAGAATTCTTAAAATAAAGTGTGACCAAAAAAGTAAACAATTATATCAGTTATTATGATTTAATGAGCTGCAATAACCAATGGACAGTTATATTTTATGAGTTAATGTTACTTTTTGTAACCTTTTTTTTGTTGTTTACAATCGATCAATCAATTCATCACTAGTACTATCGTCTAAAAGGAAGAATTTGCCTATAGGTTTTATTATTTAATTGTCTTTTGCTGCAGTGAAAAAATAAATATTAAAAGCATTTTGCTTAATTTCAACATTTATTTATCACAGACATTATATTAAGAAAAATGTATTTGTTAAAGGGACAATTTATCCCCCCCCCCCCATTTTTTTTATTCTGCCATTATTTACTCAGCCTTGACTTTTATTGTGAGTTTTTTTTTTCTGTTGAACACAAAAGAAGATATTTTGAAGAATGTTGGGACTTGTAACCATTGACTTCCAGTAGAGAAAAAAAAATATGGAAGTAAATGGTTACATGTTTGCCACTTTCTTCAAAATATTTTCTTTTGTGTTCATTCATTCATTTTCCTTCGGCTTAGTTCCTTTATTCATCAGGGGTCGCCACAGCAGAATGAACCACCAACTTATCCGGCATATGTTTTACACAGCGGATGCCCTTTCAGCTGCAACCCAGTAGTGGGAAACATCCATACACACTCATTCACACACATACACTACGGCCAATTTAGTTTATTCAATTCACCTGTACCGCATGTCTTTGGACTCTGGGGGAAACCGGAGCACCCAGAGGAAACCCACGCAAACACCAGGAGAACATGCAAACTCCACATAAAAATTCCAACTGACCCAGCCGAGGCTCGAACCAGCAACCTTCTTGCTGTGAGGCGACAGTGCTAAACACTGAGCCACCGTGTCGCCCTTCTTTTGTGTGCAATCAGAGAAAAACAAAATTGTAAAGAGGTGAGTAAACAATTTCCATTTTTGGGTGAACTATCCCTATTAAATATGCTTTAATGGGATTGAGCCAACTTGAATGACCAATGAACAATGGTATTTTTTACTGATGTTAACTAATGTTACTTTTCCTGTAACTACTCATTACAATCAATCCATTAGTACGATCATTCAGATTCAGGATGATTTGTGGCTTTCTCAGATTCTTTAATTGTCTTCTTCTGCAATTGTGTTAGATGCTATCAGTACATTTCAAGCTTTTATTTGCCTGCTTTTCTGTCTTTATTGTAGCTATGAGCAGATATTAGTGGCCAGTATCATCTGACAATACGGTTATTGCAGTGCCACTAAAGATAAGCTTATCAGTCGACTGAGCGCACAGTAATGGTTTAAGGTCTTTTTCAATGTTTGTGCATCTGGTGATGAAAGCCGTCCTGCTAAGAGAATGAATCAGTCCAATGAATGCCGAGCAACAGTGTGTATTTTGCATTCTGCCTCTGTTTGACTGCTTGAGATGTTGTTTGTGGTGGCAGCCCTTCAGATTTCGCAGCAGGGACTCAGGATAAAGATTGACTCATGCCATGCACTGCCATTGCTGTTGTCAGGGGATGAGAAGAGAAAACCGCTTTACTAGAGCTGCCTGTCGCATCTGCTTCAGAGAGTTTTTGGTGGAGGAGGCTATTACAGGCATAGTTCACCCAAAAATGAAGATTCTGTCATCATTTGCTCGCTGATTACTTGTTTCAAACAAAGAGTTTCTATCTTCTGTTGAACACAAAAGAAGATATTTTGAAGAATGCTAAAAACCTGTAACCACTGACTTCCATTGTATTTGTTTTCACTTTGGATGTCAATGGTTACCAGTTTTTTTTTCTAAAAAACAGAAGAAAGAAACTAAAAAAGGTTTATAAAAACTTGAAATATGCGTAAATAATGAGTATATTTTCATTTTTTGGACATAGCGTCTTTTTGATGTGAAATTTAATGTGAAGAGTTTCAATCTGAAATTCTCTTTTTCAACAAAGACACGTTTAATTAAGCAAAAGATATTTAATAAAGATAATAAAGTTTCGACTCTCTGTGGTCGTTAAAAATCCCAGGATGTCCTTCGAAAAAGAGCAGGGATTTAACCCCGGCATCCTGGCCAAGATTTGCCCACTGGCCTCTGTCCGTCATGGCCTCCTAACCATCCTCATATGATAATTGGCTTCATCACACTGTCTCCTCTCCACCAATCAGCTGGTGTGTGGTGTGCGGTCTGGCGCAGTATGGCTGCCGTTGCATCATCCAGGTGGATGCTGCACACTGGTGGTGGATGAGGAGATTCCCCATAAAAAATGTGTAAAGTGCTTTAATTGTCCAGAAAAGCGCTATATAAATGTAAGGAATTATTATGATGTTACACATCGTTTGTGTTTCTAATTAACATTGTTAAATTTCTATTCGTCACACGTTTCCACAAGATGAAGCAGCACAACTGTTTCCAACATTAACAATAGAATCAGCATACTGGAATGATTTCTGAAGGATAATGTGACACTTACGATTGTAGTAATGATGTAGAAAATTCAGCTTTGCCATCACATGAATAAATTACAATTTACAATATATTAAAAGATAAATGCTGATGTTGTAGACAAAAGAGCATAAAAAACACAAATAAATAAATAAATAAATAGGTTAATCTCATTAGCTTACTTATAACATTTATTTTAAAGAAATATGCTGCTTTTGTTTGGAAATAGCTTATTTTACAACCCCTTTAGAGTTTAAAAATGGATTAAAAAATAGTCAAACCCAACTGTTTAACTCTACACTGTAAAAAATATCTGTTATTTAACAGTTTCCGTATTTTCTTCCGTGTGTTTTTTTCATTTCTTTAAGGTTGTGAATTGCATTATGCAATGTTGATCTGTGCTCTGTCAATTTTTGATGTTGAAAATTCAACTCTACAGTTTAACAGAGGGACTTTTATTGACATTTTAGTAGTTTAAAATAATATAATGTATAAGAAATAATATAGAGAGAACTGTACTGGCAGCTTATTACAAGGTTTTTGTACCTTAATATACATCACCTACCCAGACAGTATATCACATTAAACTATTAAAAATGTTAATAAAAGTCACTTTTACGAAGTTGTTAGTATTGTTGTTGAGAATGCCCATACCAATACTAACCTTGCCTGTTTTGGAGCTGAATCTTCTCAGGTCTCATGTTGGATCTCAGGTTATTAGATCTAAGTGGACTAGTCAAGACCTTTACTCTGTCTGTATTGTATGAAAGTGTGCTTGCAAGGCAGGATCATCACTTAACGGGTCAAATAAAGGAGAAGAGAGCTGATTTCTGCTGAAGGCAAGCAGAATTAGATATAAATTCTGTCTTCTGGCAACGAGTCAGTTATACTTCAGGAGAGCAAGTGAATAAACACACAAATGCATAGTTTGATGTGATTTAATATGGTTGCATTCACATCAGGAAAGTACCAAGTAGAGTTTGCATAAACTGTACTCCTGACCATATTATTCAATGAACGGAGCTCTGACCTCAAATAAACCTGGGCTAGTGTGAAAGCCTGTTAACAAGCTTATGAAGGACCGTAAGAATGATTCACATCATCAACATGCAGGTAACAGCACGTATCTGTGTGGGAAATTGCTTTCGTATAATATCCATAAAACTGCGTCATAACTACTGTGCTCTCAAAATTGCTAACCAATTTCTTAAGAGAACTGTCAATTAAATAGGTTTTTAATAGATTTTTTTTAATAATTGCTTATTGAATCGATAATAAGGGAATATCAATATTTGCTGAAACATCCAAACAGGTCTCAGCCCTAAAATATAGCACTATAATTTAGCAATATTTTGAAGATATTCATCAATGAGTGATGAATGATTTGCATCTTGGCACTTGACATTCATGTTAAGTTGTTGAAAAACGCACATACAAAAGAAACAAACGCTTATTTGCACACTGAAATCCATCTTAATGACATGAGATCTGTCAGGATAAGCGACTTGATTCATTACACTGTGCTCAATAAGGTTTTTTGTGTGTGTCTAATTCCTTATGAGGTAAATATTTTTGCAGACAACACTACGCTCAAACAATATTTAGGCATAAAAAAAAAAAGATTTATGTATTCTGATTGCATATAACATTTCCATCCATTTAGATTACATACTTTTAACGTAATTGAACTAATAATCTTAATGTGATTTGATATTTGTTAGTTAAACATAAATAAAAACAAATAAGAACAAGATTTATGTAATAATATTAATAAATAATATCTTCTAATTCATTTAAAACGCATTGGATTTAATCTATTGTGTGGAGTATGGAGTTGCATCAAATTTGCCCCGAATATTAAGTAAACCAACAGTGGCGCAGTGGGTAGCACGTTCGCCTCACAGCAAGAAGGTCGCTGGTTTGAGCCTCGGCTGGGTCAGTTGGCGTTTCTGTGTGGAAGTTTGCATGTTCTCCCTGTGTTGGCGTGGGTTTCCTCCGGGTGCTCCGGTTTCCCCCACAAGTGCAAAGACATGCGGTATAGGTGAATTGGGTAAGCTAAATTGTCCGTAGTGTATGAGTGTGAATGGATGTGTATGGATGTTTCCCAGAGATGGGTTGCAGCCGGAAGGGCATCCGCTGCGTAAAACATATGCTGGATAAGTTGGCGGTTCATTCCGCTGTGGCGACCCCAGATTAATAAAGGGACTAAGCCGAAATGAAAATGAATTAATTAATTTATTAGTATACCATTTTATCAGATTTCGATTGATTCCAAGGAATCTGACAACATAAAAAAAATTGACAAATAAAAAAAATATATAAAGGTTACAAACATTTAATGATAAACTTCATCAAGATTTATTTATTTATTTATTTTTTGCAAATCCATAGCCAACTAAGGCTATCAATTTGTTTTTTTATCAAACTATCATGTTTATTTTCGCAATTTACTTTTCGCAAAGCCCTGCCCCGCTTCTCTGTGACCGACAAGCTTTCTGTATCAGCCATAGTGTGCTCCCCTATCAATTTGTCCACTAGTAACCAGACAAATAGTGAATAATTTCTGGAAAAATTACTTATTGATTTGAGACAGAAGCAGACATACAGCTCTGCAATATGCCTATGAGGGATACACCCAGGATGTGAGGATGTGAACCGAAAATGAACCAACAAAATAGATTGAAGCACACTACAAAATATAGTGATTGGAAATTTAGATCATTTGAATATAATTAAATGTTACACATTGATTCCCTAACATTCAAACAAATTATAATTATAAAAGTTATTATAATTTTATTAATTATAAAAATTTTAATACAGTAAAGAAATTATAAAAGACAGTGAAAATGTATTAATTAATTAATTATTTATCTGCTTCTCCAGGCCATATGCAGTGAAGATGATAGGTGAGATGAGCTATCTTAAAGAGTCATCAGTTCACTGGTTATTTAGCAATGTCACAAGTCACCTCTCCGTAAACTAA
Source organism: Danio choprae (assembly GCA_903798125.1). Taxonomy (NCBI): domain Eukaryota; kingdom Metazoa; phylum Chordata; class Actinopteri; order Cypriniformes; family Danionidae; genus Danio; species Danio choprae. Next base: position 4,736,304 of record CAIGQW010054459.1, read on the forward strand.
AGTTAAGTAGACTGTCTCTGTCCAACACCAGAAAATATTAGTTAATGAGTCTCGATTCCTCGCGTTTTGAGTGGTTTTGTTCAGCAATAGTGACAGCACCACTGATTGACAGTTAATGTATATTCTCCGCCTCAGATGTCAAACACCGCCCATGGACCTAAGTGTCTGATGCATATATGCCACACTTTTCTGGAAACACTTTAGTAGATCCTCAGTCGTCCTTTGATTTGTTTTAAATATACAGGATTTTCATAAGTTGAGTGTACAACAATTTTGATCAGCGCATCTGGAAAGAAGACTGAGTGGATAAAATAACTGGTGACAGATGACAGTGCTCATTAATAACCATATACGTTTCTGAGACATTCATAATTTCAGTCAGGCATTTTCAGTCAGACAATCAGGCATTTTCTGCCTGCACAGCCATCTGTTATTGTGAGTATAACTTTGTGACGATGAGCATTTATCAGTTTGATGTAAATGCTGGATTCTTATTACAAGTAATAAGATTACAAGGCAGTACTCACTGCATAAATGCTTTAACACGTAATGTCAACAAACACGCAGGCATGCTTATTCTCGTTTTTTTTTTTATTGGCAGTGAAAAGCTTAAGTTTTTCTGTCATTTTGGTCCAAAAGACAAGAGAAAGACATCATCCAAAACAGTATTTTTTAAATTTATTTGTGGATAATCACAAATACAACAAAGCCTTGCTTTTAAAGAATAGAAAACTTTTATATCAGTCTGCATGATCTTCATGTAGAAATGCTTTACTAAAATAATGAATCTCAGAACAAAGTCTGCATACATGTCCTGCTGATTTCCTCTATGTTTTGCTAGGAGATAATTTAGAATATTGTAAGTAAGTAATGTGCATTTATAAAAAGCATTTATTGTGTATGGCCATACACCCAAAGCCCTTTACAATTATGGCAGGGGTCTCTCCACTACACCACCATTGTGCAGCATCCACTTGAATAATGCAACGTCAGCCACAGGACAATGGCGCCAATGCGCTCACCACACACCAGCTATAGGAGGAGTGGAGAGACAGTGATAGAGCCAGTTTGGTGAATAGGGATGATTGGGAGGCTATGATCGGTAAGGACCAGTGGAGGGAATTTGGCCAGGACACTGGGGTTACACCCCTGCTCTTTACTAGATATGCCATGGGATTTTTAATGACTACAGAGAGTCAGGACCTCTGTTTAACGTCTCATCTAAAAAACAGATGCGTCGTTGCTTTGAAAGGCGTTCGTGAATGAATGATGTAAAGTTAGGTCTCGGACTGTTATTCTAAGGACAATTCCACACCCACACCAACATGGCGGGGCACAAAACCAAATGTGATTGGTTGGTTAACCTGTCAGTCATATAAGAGTGGGTGGTCCTTGATCATTCAAAGTGGCCAAAAGCTCCCAGACCTTCAGCTGTCAGTCTGAGGTATGGCTACGGGAGACTAGTTGATGGTGGTCTGTCCACACAAACATATCCATTTCATACACTTCTCTAGGTTTCAACAAAGAGTTAAATTATTGCCCAGCCTTTCTGGATAGTCCTATAAGAGCAAATGTTCACAATTTTTTTTATGTTAATCGCCAATGTTACTCTACTATGATGTCTGTCTGACAACATGACGGACAGTGATGGGGGCTCACAATATCGGTGTTGTGATTGGCCAGATCGCCTGTTCTGCAAAGGGTCAATTAAAAGTTTAATTTGGGTAAGGACCAGTGACTGAACAAAAATGTAAAAGCAAATCTTACAGATTCTCTTATGCTTGAATGCTAGCAGCAACTGTGTCCTATCTCATTTGACTTTTTATTTTTTATTTTTGCTTTTTCATGTTATTTGGCTATAGAGTGCACTATATTCCCTATCTTCTGTGTTTCCTTTACTCTCTAATAGCCGAGGCCATATTTAGCTGTTTGTAAGGGAAGACAGCGTTTCATGATCATCCCATTATAATCTGCCAAAAGCAGCAGCCATGTTGAATTATTTCCCCTCAATTGGCTGGCTGATGAGGCTTGCCAATGGCTCAGCATTGGGAGAGAAGCGTTCCTGTTGCCTGTCAGAGCCTGGCGCTGGAAATACTGATGTCACTGCAGGAAACAGCCACCTTATTTCCTCTCGTTATAAACCAGACAACGCACCACATCGTCCTAATGAACAGGATATCTGATAGCTGTGAGGAGACATAAAGCTGCTATTTTCCTAATGAATTAAAGGGAAAAAAACCCCAGAACTGATCATTAGCATTAGTCAAAGGAAATGCAGATTGGCAACAAAAAATAATAATAAAGCAGGCGCGATCGATTCGGCCAGCCGGTTGCCAGGCGACAGCAGATCTGTGGCATTTTCCAGTTATCCTGTTATCGCAGGTACATAGAGGACCAGGGCATTGTGGGATGCGTCGGTTCAAACAAGGCCATATTTGATAGTCACAACGGTTGTAAAGGAACCATTCTGTTCTTTTTCAAATTTGGTTGAAACGACAGGTTGCATGAAATGGTTTTTTTTTTTCCAGGACGGGGCTAATTGGTTATTGATGAAATTCGTCCTCAAAGGTATTATCTCTCCTCCTCCTCCTCCTCCTCTCTGTCCAATTTCAAAACGCTGATTATCCTTTTGGTTTGTTGCACATAAATTACCAGCGCAACAGCTGGGGTGTTGTGAGCGAGATCAGGGATATTGCAAAATCTGAAGCCTGCGGATCGTAGTGTTGATTTTTTTTCAATCCTATCAACCTCCTACTAGATTATTTGTGCATTTCCGTGTTTATGTAAAGATATTCTGTTATTATCGTACTGCAAATTCTTTCTCTCAAGTCTTAATCACGACTTAAATATTTAGTTAGGCAATTTAAATATATTTGCATTTTGCAGGCTTTGGTTTTTTCACCTTCATATTTTTTAAGATATGTATATTTCTCCTGTCAACTCAAAAGGAGACATTATAATGGATTATGACTAAAGCAAGGCTGATGGGCATTGTTAGGTGATGTCATTGTTTTAGTGAAGCATAATCTTTAGACAATAATAATACTTTGTTTTAATAGAAATGCACAAATGTGTATCTTGTTCAGGAGTGGATGATTAGTGGTAAAATTTAATTTTGTTAAATTTAATTTTGTTAATTTCTGACATGAACTGAAAAGACTGAAAGAAATTTAATGACATATTAAAAAACATATTTAAGGATCACAGTGCACAATGTCATAATAATTCTTTATAATTCACGTTATATAAGTCACTATTCTTCAAACCACTCGTTTTTTTAGCCATTTGTCACCAAGATGTAGTCATAATTGTTTTTTTTTTATTATGATAACTTATTTATTTATATGTTTAATACGTGCAGGTCAGATTAAACATGTTGTTTAATATTTACATACATTTATCAGATAAAGATAATAGAACATTATTTCACCCATATTTTGACAGTTACTTTTCATGAAAGTTAGCTGATTATATACATATTATATATTAAAACTACTATATTGTAGATTGCTCTGTTTATTTGAAAGGCCTAATTGTGTTTTATAAAGGTCCTTTGGTACAGATTCACTTTATGAGAATGTGCTGCATGTTTATAAATGCCATTAAAAAAAACTTACCTGTGTCTTTAGAGGTTTCCTTCTTTTCCGTTTGGTGCGTGTTCCCCTCAAGGGCCACTTGAGTGAAGTGGTAATTGTGTTTTGCCTCAGGTTGGCAGCCCCTCAAGGTGCCTGATGCTGATAGGCTAGGTTTCCTCGAGCATACATGTACTAAACTGAAACCTGCTTCAAAAACGTCCACAAGTGGAAAAATATGTGCTTTGTAGCATATAAAAATTGACTGTAAACTACTACACCAAATCCAACCTCAGTATTTTAAGTCTTGTTTTCTGTTTATTGGAAAAACTCTGCTGTCAGCTATCCATCAAACAGGAAGTAGAATAATTTGGGTTGTTTTTAAAACATATGCTCCATGAAATCTGACTCTGAGAAATCTGAAAACACAGTGTAAGTTTTTTTTAAACATAATTTGACTTTTACAAACAAAGACTACCAGAGAGGGTTGGACCCATCATCGCTGCTTGCAGTTATTTTTGAATTTAGACTTATCTCATAATGCTTACTGACACATGCCTATGCCAAACTAATTTTGAATATTGTGGATTATTTGTGTGGCGTCTGTTGATTATGCTTGGCAGATGATATGAATCGAGATGTGCAAAAATAAACATACTAATAATTTTTAGCTACCTGCTGATTTAAGGCGATATGTAACATGCGCTTACTCCATGTTTCTGATCCAGAATTGCCAACTTTTTCACAACAACCTGTGACTGTCAGCTTTAATAGCCTTTGACATGGCTCACAGTCCAAAAAAAGAACAAACCTTTGAAAAGAAAGGTTTTTCTCTATCCCTCAGGGATTTTGTATCCCTGTTTTCCTTCTGTCTAGGTGACATCATCTTATTTTCACTCTCATAAAAGAGCAAATGCTACTTCAGAGGCACACAGGGTCAGTATCTCAGTTTATTCCTGGGGGCTGCTTGTCTATGTGAAGAGATAATAAAAAGTGATATATTAACCTTACTCTGCAATGCGGAAGTAAGCTTTGCCATTGTTTAGGACTTCTGATTCATTTGCCTATATGAGGGAAATGACTAGGAATTACAAACAAACGGTTAATGGTCAAATTGCTTACATAACAAACATGTTTATGACTGTACATAAAAAGAATATAACAAGCAAACATCAGTTTGCAACATCAAGCAGCATGATAAGCTATTTAAATACTGAAAATCAATGGAAGTGAATGAGACCATACGTCTTGGGCCAATAAGCTTCCAGTGGCTGCACCCGCTCTTGTTTTTATTTAAATTTTTTTTATAGCACATTTCATACACAGTGGCAATTCAAAGTGCTTTACATAAACAGGAATAAAAGAGACAAGTATAAAAAAAATAAAAACTAATAATAAAAGTGATTTAAAAACAGATTAAAATGTGTTAAAACAGGTTCTAAAACAATGAAAAAGAAAAGAAAGACATAATAGTGCGATCTGTCTCGCGTAGCACAGTGCTCATTCAGTAAAGGCACAGCTAAAGAGATGTGTTTTCAGCCTTGACTTGAACATGCCTAATGTTGGAGCACATCTGAACATTTCTGGAAGCTGATTCCAGCATCGGGGGGCGTATAGCTGAAGGTGGATTCACCTGCTCTTACATGAAAGAATAAGGTCAATAAAATTATATAATCTAAATCAGCAATTTAATGCAATGTATAATATAAATGCAGCGATATTTTGCTCCTACAGTATATTATATTATAAAAAAGTAATTTATTATATTATGTAAGTTTTTTTTTTTTATAATATAATATAATATATGTCAATCATTGTTCATTTCCTTTATTGCTACCTTTTATTTCTCCTCAAATAAGAGTCATTCATTTAAATACAAGTATTCTTCAAAATTGTTTTATCGTAACAACGTTATACAGAGTTATACTGACATGACCTAATAATTGAATAATTGTTCTTTTTTGGGAGTACTGTTTCTTTAACCAATATGCCATATATTTGCACCCTAGTGTGTATGGTGTCTGTAGGGTTAATGAGGCAGCAAACTCTCCAGGAAGAGTGTCGCTAACTCCTACAAATTTCATTTTGTGCACCGCATTAAACCATGAGGCAGTCTAGAAGCCTGAGCCTCTCAATCATCCTCTTCCACACACACGCCACAACAGCAACACTGCTAAATCTGGGCACATCTTTCTGCCCTCTCAAACAGTGCCAAACACAGACCAGGCATCTGATGTAATATGCACAGATTTCAGCAAATTTCCCTTTTATGTACGACGCACAAGTGTATTGAATGTGCCAGGTAAAGTATAGGAGACTTCAGAGGCCTGGTCTTTGTTCTTTGTTTGTGCGCATCTACAGGGCTTAAACGTGCTCTGGGCGCATCGATTTGGCTCTCAGTGAAGTGTGTTTTTTTTTTTTTCTCTCTTTTTTCTGTGAGCCTTTATCTGAGCCTCCGATTTTTGTTCAGTATTTTAAAAGCTTATTTTTGGTCCTTAAAGGAGTGTTAAGCCGCTCTCTGAGCTCTCAGCGGCGCTGTCTGTGAAACTGCGTGTGAGGCTTTGTGCCGTTATCACACACACACCAGCAGAAACAGGTACAGCATCAAAATTCAGCATGCGAGGATGCGGATGGAAACATGTTTATGCAGCATGTGACATCATGCAGCAAAATGTGCTTTAGAATTAGAATTACTGATCACAAAGTTAATGCATAATTGGCAACACAAACTGTGTCTCTGAAATAAATCAAAGCATTAGTGGTATGTTTGAATTTTTACATGAACACGTTAAAGGTGCCTTGAAATGTGCAGCTTTGTTATGCGATGAAATTTCAACTGAAATATGGTCACTTTATAGAATATTTAAAGCGGCTCCTCCTTTAAAAAAAAAAGAAATAGCCATTAAGAGTTCTGTTTATATTACAGCTTTCCAGTTGAGTTGAACCTGAATGACTCTGAATGACAGCCACTGTATATAATACCAATGCTGTGTCTGTCTAACTTTAAAACACAGCGTTCAGTGTGTAATTCAAATGAGTCAGATATGTTTTTGTACATACTATATATACATGCATACTATATAATAGGGAAGCTTTTTGGACAGAGTGAGTCTCTTGCTTTATTCCTAAAGGATGTCATTTTCATCCAATCAGCTGAATGCAGGAATTAATAAATGAGACATTAACCTTTCTCCACCTAGCGTCAGTTTTTAGGTTTGATATTTAAAGAATATTTCCAGTTTCTCCAAATAATTTCAGATTAATCCATCCTATATTGTTTACATTTATGGAAATACGTCCTCTCCATATGCACCAGACACCTTTTTATAAACACTCCATGTTCCTGGGATAACACTGTGCAATACAGAGTGTGCTTTACACAAGTGAGTGGGATTAAAAAACTACCTGTTGGAGACGCACTCTTTTCTCTTTCTCTCTGTATGCATCAGATTTTGTTACAATGATTCAAATACAAATCGAAAAAAAAACCCCTTCTAAACTAAGATAGACTTGTCATGGTATCTACATATTGTTGCTTTCTGTTGGTTTGAAGTGCTTTTTTAACTTAATTTGTAAGTCGCTTTGGCTAAATGTCTGCTAAACGAATAATTGTAAAATGTAAATGCATTAATCTCACAACCTGATTGTGCTGTTGTAACTACAGTATATATAGTGTAATAATGCAAGTTCAGATGCAGCTTCTCTGCAGCTGTATAGATGCCACACCAGGTTTACTTTTAATAATGTTATGGGTTGTAAACTGCTGTTGTTACTAACAATTGACAAATTTGAATATACGATAAAATTACACAAAATGAAAACTGCTAACACTTTACAATAAGGTTGTATTAGTTAATGTTAGTTAATGTATTTACTAACAGGAACAAACATGAACAATACATTTATTACAGTATCTATTTTATGTTAGTTCACGTTAGTTCATGAAAATGAGTTGTTCATTTTTAGTTCATGTTAACTCACAGTGCATTAACTATGTTAACAAGCATGAATTTGGATTTTTAAAATTCATTAGGAAATGTTGGAATAAATGCTGTACAAATATTGTTCACTATTAGTTTATGTTAATAAATACATTAAATAACATGAACTAATGAAACCTTTTTGTAAAGTGTGACCATCATGAGTATGGCCTATTAGATATTACTAGCTTTGTTACAAATGATAAATGTTATTGGTTCTTGAGTTTCATGTAAGCATTTACAAGTGGAAAAATAGAATATTATTCACTTTTATGCACCACTTTTAGAGTTTTTTAGAAATTGTTCAGTCACTTTTGCAACCTGTCACTTCAGCCTGCTAAAAATTTCATAAACTTCAAGATTAGCCGTTAGAAACTTAGTGGATTTTTCTGAGCATTGAGTAGCTGTCAGCACTTCATTCCCTGCTTCTCATATCCTCAAGTCTCCAAAGAGAGATAGGTTAACATTTTCCCATTTGCAGGGCAAACTCTCCTCAATCAGGCTGCTTATGTGTGACAGCTTTATTGTTCCCTTTAGGGTCTTCAGGGCTGCCCATATCAATGCCGTGTGAAGGCTCTGTATAGCCAATGACTGCATCCCTCAATTCAGAATAAAAGCCTTTTCTTACATCTGACACAATGCATGGCTTCTCCACCATTTTCAGGGTCAATTTGACCTACAGTCAATGGTACAGTACATTTTGCAGCTGGAGTCATAGACAGAGAGCTGATGATAGGGAATGGCACAGAGCATTGACGAAATGAAATGGTTTCTTGTGTGATATGTGAAACTGTTTGAAAGTTTGAGATTTTAATTAGCATAAGACTTTTATACTCACAGAGACTACATTTGTTTGTAATGTTAATCAAATTACACTAAATGCACTAATATTATGAAAAAGTATTAAAACATTTTTATTTATGTGATACAAAGCTGAATTTTTTTGCATCATTATCTGATTTTAGGGTCATTGATCTATCAGGGATCATCAGACTAATATGATTCGATCATCAAAAAGCATTTTACATTTAATTCATGTTGACAACAATGATGCTGCTTAATATTATTTTGTGGAAAACATGATATATTAATCACAGATCCTTAAAAACATAGTTTCTTTGAATTAAAGTGTTTTGGAAGTCTTTTTAATCATCTCTCCTAGCTGAATAACAGTCATTTATTTTAATAATGTGTTTATTAATCTTACTGACCCAAAATGTATTTACTCATTAGTAACAGTAATGCGTAAACCAATGGACTAAATGTCTACATGATTTATTGCTCAAAATCATAGTTTTCATGGAGTCTGAAGATATTATTCAAGGGAGATGATTTAAAGTATGGTAGTGCTTTAAGGGCTATGAATTTAGAGAAGCAGCTTCTCGGTTTTCAATGCTGACAGTACCGATAGACTCTTTGCTCGCTAGTGCTACAGGCTGTCAGCATGCTAAAACTGTCTCTGAGAGGTCGTGACACACCACTTAAACAGATCATTTACCCCCAGAAATGAAAATTCTGCCATGATTTACTCATCCTCATGTTGCTACAAACTTTTGTTCATCTTCAGATTATAGTAGATGGTAGATGTTTTGTCTGATTTTATTTATTTATTTATTTTTTTAGATTCATTTACACCCTTTACTCTCCCGAATCTCGGATGCTTCAAAATATTCGTAAAGAGATCAAAAATAAATTCATAAGAATCAAGTGGTTTAATCCAAATCTTTGAAGAGATATGATGACAGTTTATTTATTTGAACAGATTTATTTTATTGTATTATTAAGCACTATTTGCTTCATGGAAGCTAAAGCATGCTTGATGTGTGATGATGACCAATGAGATTCATTCTTGTGTGTGAGTTTTTAGTTTCAGAATGAACCAATGAGGCTCGTTCTCTCTCATCAAGCAGATCTCATCAGTGTCAATAGATTTATATGTGAATTATAAGCCCAAATTAAATCTGTTCATCATATCATAAGAGAGTTTTTGGTGAACAGGCTTTTTAAACAGAAATTCGAGAAAAAAAATTGTTCTCTGAAGATTAACAAACATCTCACCGATTTAGAATGACATAAGAGTAAATGACAAATTTTTCATTTTAAGGTGAAGTAAACCTTTAACCATTGCACAACATTTTAAAGCTAAAGTTTTAATAAAGTTTAACTAAATAGTTACATTTTGTAACTCAAAAAAACCCCCAGATTCTAGTCTGTTTGTCATCTGGTCTATTTTGTGTGTTCAGGTGGAGGAGATTGTGGACGTGGGCACGTTTGCATCAGAAGACATTCACATTCCCAGCATCTACGTCCACAGGATTGTGAACGGAGATCACTATGAGAAGCGGATCGAGGTGAGCTGGCATGACTTGATTGACTTGTTTCTGTCAGTTTTCCTTGGTCAATCCATCCTCTGTCATCTTTTTTTCTCTTATTGCCATCCTTCTCTCTGACCTTTTGCAGAGGCGTACAGTCAAGAAAGCCCAGGCTGAAAATCCCAAACCCAAGAAAGACTCTGATATTGTGAGAGAGCGGATTATTCGCAGAGCCGCACTCGAGTTTGAGGACGGGATGTATGGTATGTACAGTATTTCAGACCATTTTATTTTTATTTTTGATTGTAAACTTGATAGACTTTTATAGTTTAAAGGAACAGTTAACTTTTTTTTGGAAATAGACAGTAGCAGTGTTTTTTCCACGTTCCTGGGGGACCACCAGCTCTGCACATTTTACATGTCTCCTTAACCAAACACACCCGATTCAGATCATCAGCTCATTAGCAGCGACTGAAAGACCTGTAATGGGTGTGACAGACAAAGGAGACATCCAAAACATGCAGTGTTGGTGGTCCTCCAGGAACGATGTTGACAAACACTGCCATAGAGTTTTACCATTTTTAATCCATTCAGCCAATCTCCAGGTCTGGCAGGAGCACTTTTAACCTAGCTTATCATAAATCATTGAATCGGATTAGACCATTAGCATCTTGCACCAAAAAAAAAAAAAAAAAAAAGAAGAGGTTTGATAATTGCCCTATTTAAAGATTGACTTTTTTGTAGTTACATTTGGTCTCATTTACTAATAATTTCTTCTTTTTTTTTTTGTATTTATATGCACATTTGAAATTCTCATAAAAACGTTCCGCTTAATTCACAACACGTAAGCACATGAGTTTGTTTATAAACTTATTCTTAATTCGAAATGTTTTAAATGAGCACCGGCCTACACAAGGTTAGCAATTTGCGTATTACACGCCCAAACCAGCTCCATATAAGGGCTTTATGCAAAGCGGCACTTTTGTGAAATTACAAAAGATAAAGAACTTTAATGGTAATGAAGATTTTGATGTTTGATGTGGAACGTGCTTTCAGTTCTAAATACGCTCTGCATTTTTGTTGACTTTAAATAAGACTCTTTTCTAAAAGCGCGTTTTATGATGCTAGGCAACCACACTGTATCAGCGGCCTTGATGCTCAAGTGCTTTTTTCTGCACACAGTTTACTTTTTCCAACTGCAGGTGCACCGTCAAATCGCAAGGCGCAATAGGCAAATGCTATGCACACAGGGCACATAAACGGCACAAAACACTTTGTCAATAGAAAACCGTTTTAAAAAAGCACCTACCTCTTGCCACACACACAAAAACATTTAGTGTGATCAGGGCCTGAACAGACATTCGTCACTCACAGGAAACATCTATACACTCTCTATACAAGACGCAGTCACAGTATTTTTTTTTGTTTTTTTTTTTTTGAGTGAGATGCTAATGATCTAGTCCAATTCAATGATTTATGCTAAGCTAAGCTAAAAGTGCTCCCACCAGGCTCAGAGATCTTCTAGAAAACATAAAAAAATGGTAAATCTCAACCTTTTAACTCTGGGGGAATTCTGTCATTAGATGCTCACCCATTGTGGCTCTACAAATTTTGAAGGAAATGCAAAAAAATCATGCAATTAAAGTGAACTAATACACGTCTTATGTGCTGTATTTCATGATTAATTTGTATAAAATCTGATTGAGTACCTTTTTTTTACCACTTTATTGAAAGCAACAGTGTTGACTTGAAATATATTTCCTGCATGGTTCTCATGATAATCCATTATTGCAACCTTTTTAGCAAACCTAGGCATCGGAATCCCCATGCTGGCCAGTAATTTCATTAAACCAGATATTACCGTCCACCTGCAGAGTGAAAATGGCATTCTGGGCCTGGTAAGCTTTCCTTTCACATAATTGTATTGAATTTGCTAAATACAGTTACAAAAGCAACCGAAAATGTGCTGTGATTTTAATTTTTAAATGCCTTACAATGTTAATGATAGAAAGATCACTCTTAAAGTTTGTATCTTCTTGTTTTGTAAAGTTTCATTTGACAAGCTGAAATTATAATGAAGTTAGATTATTGAGAGCTACGCTGTCATGTTAAAGTTTGGGCTGAGTCATCCTTTTTCTTTTGAAAGAAATTCATACTATTATTGTGTGATGATGCATCGAGCTGCTAAAATGACTGTAACTGCATTTGTTTTGTTAGAAAATATTTTTTTATTATTATTTTAAATGAATGCTGTTCTTTTCAACTTTCTATTCATCAGATAATCCTGAAAAAGTATCATGCTTTCCACAGAAATATTAAAGTGCTTTTGTTATGCTAGTTTAAAGGTTTCTTAAACGTCTCTTTCAACAGGATGCATTTATTTTCTGCTGATGTACATTTTAAATCACCTCATTTCTCAAAGTCTCAAATTGTTTGTTTGAAGATTTGTTATTTCTAAACCCCACTTTTCCACAAGCATACTCTACTGTGATCTAACAGATGGCTCAGTGCGTTGGGATTGGTCCACAGCAAACATTGTGTATCAGAAACCAAATGCCAATTACTATATTTGAATCCTCAACAATTGTAAACACTGTAGGACAGTAATAATAGTATGGATTGAACTATATTAATTAGTGCCTGAGTCCAATAATAAAACACTGGAACTAGAAGAACTAGTTGATCAACCCAAACCTAAATTACAAGCATGACTTAGACAGATTGTTTCTCAGTGGTGATTTTAGAGAATAATAAACAATAATAAATGTTTTTTTCAGGGATTTATATTAGTCAACGCTGAAAACACAGAGGCTTTGTTTAGTGATCATGCTCAGTGACTGAATTTTGTGTTTTTCATTTCTCTCATCATAAACAACAAAGTGAAAATACAGTGTAAGAGATTTATTTGACAGCTTCATTAATTATAACAGGATTTTTTTCTAGCATAACTGCTTTGATTTGACAAAAAATGCTTCTTCTTGGGATGAATTTGAGCACACAAACCATCTAAAGTGTTTGAGGGTCAATATAGACATGGTTTACAGGCAGCCAATGAACACCATAGGCGGAAGTTATGCAAATGTTTAATTGATCAGTTAAAGAAGAGAAGCTAAAATTGCTGATGAATCATTATAGCTGTTAACAATCTTTTTATTTTTCTTTTCTTTTTATAAGACAGTAGCTAGCTGTATGTTGTGTGCTTTGATCTTAAAAATGTTGGAGACCTTTTATATTCGCAAACAGTTACATTACACACTGCATGAAAGATACTATTTAAAAAAGCATAACATGGTATACTTTAAGATGAATAGGTTTTTTTGCACTGTTGATAATAATAGTACTAATGTATGCCCAAGAGATTACACAATATAACAATCGTTATTTAAGATATTTTTGATTGTTTGATTTAAAAGTCCTACTTTGCTTTTTATAGGAGCAGCATCTCTTGTGTTTGCCATGCTGTCATTTTGCTAAAAATGTCTCTGAGAGGTTTAAAGATTCTTTTAAAAAATACATTATATACAGGGGTGTGAAAAAATGTTTGCCCCCGTACTAATTTACTAATGTTTGCCACACTTTAATGTTTCAGATCACCAAACAAATTAAAATATTGGTCAAAGATAACACAAGTACAGTGAAGGTTTTTATTATTAAGGGAAAACGAAATTTGAAACTACATAGCCAAGTGTGAAAAAGGATATATATTGGTGCAGAGGGGTATCATTTGATAACAACTTCAGTTTTGTTTTTGTTTTTTTTTACAAACCATACACTATATTTTCTTTTTCAATTATTTAAATCTATAATTTTTTCTTCTGTGGTATTAACTTGCCGCCCAAGTTGTGAAACGTCATAAAAAAACCCTATCGAGTATTTTTCTAGCCAAAATGTTTGGGAACACATATAAGAAAAATGCTATTTCCGACATGATATTAGCTTTTCAGTGCACCAATCTGTACATTTTGATTTCATCATGCGGTTTTCAAAGGACAGACAGCATTTTCTTTTCTTTTTGTATTAGTTTTGAAATATTATGACATAGTCACACCTCACAAAGTAAACGTGAAAGTTTTTCACTGCTGAAAGTATCTGGAACACAGCATTAAAGCTCACATACGGTACATGCTTAGTAAAGGAACAATGACATTTTTGTCACAGCTGAACACAGCATAATATGCCAAGCTCAGTACCATTGTATTAGTTGTGAATCCAATTCAGCCAGTGCCTCGATTGCTGTGTCAGTATTAGCAGCAGTAGAAAAAATATCGGAAGAGTCATCGTTGGAGACCTCCACACTTTTTACATGTGGGTGTATTAAAAAAAACAACAAATATATAATTTTTTTTCTGAATAAAGCTAGATCTGGGAACAGAATGAGAAGAGAGTCCACTCACATTAGAGTAGATTTTTTGAAAAAACATTATTTAATAATTATTTGGTCTCAATGTCAATAAATGCCATCAATTGTAACAAGTGTTTTTGTATGTCTGTGTGTGTGGTCATCAGAAGTGAGATATTCATACATCATAATATTATAAGCAATTTATTGAATTTTTTTTGTAATTCAGGGTCCCTATCCAACAGAGGACGCGGTTGATGCAGATCTCATTAATGCCGGTAATAATTATCCCTCGCTTTCGTACTTAAAGACAGTTATGCAGCATTAGCATAAATTACTTTTTAATAACCTAATTTGTCCATTCAGAGCACTTAATGAAAGCTCTTCATATTTCACTCTCACCATTTCAGGTAAAGAAACTGTCACAATACTTCCTGGAGCTGCTTATTTTTCCAGCGACGAATCCTTTGCCATGATTAGAGGGTAAGGACAAATTGTACATTAATCCAGCATTTGTGTGACCAGCATAAATGAGTACACCCAAACAGATTTTTCAGGAAAAAAAACACCCATCTTGCTTTTAAATATTTTCTATGGAATCCTATAAAATTAGATATTTGTGCAAATCTGGTTTATTGGTAACGGTTTACTTGAAGGGGTGTTTGTAAGACTCGTGTTTATAGTCATGAATAAGTAGATTTAATGCATGCTTATGACAACTGTCATTAAGTGTCATTCGCTTAGTTGTGTCATTTCAAATGCAAAGGTGACACTGTTTGAGATGTATTTGTTATGACAACTTGACATTATCAAGATAACATAACTTGTCATAAATCTGTCATAAACATGATTGTTACGAAGACGTTATTATTGTGTCATGAATTTTATAACAGTGTCATTAATATTTTTCTTGACATCAACTACAGTGGTACAAATTATGTTTATCATTCAATGTCATTAAATATTAATGACGCTGTTATAACATTATTTGGCAGTGTATTGAAAGTTTTAATAAGAACTTTTGATGGCAAATTAATTTTGTTCCACTAAAAACTATTTCATCCAAAAAATATTAATGACACAATTATAATGGCTTCATGACAATCATGTTTATGACAGATTTATGACAAATTAGGTTTTCTTGATAATGTGAAGGTGTGATGACAAAGACAAAGCCAGTGTACAATGTATTTGTTGTGATCGCCATCTGTGTTGCCCTCCCTGGAGATCACTTCCTGTATTCTGCCGAACCACAACTCCCATAAGTCATTGCGCCAATCAACTCCTGCTACAGCTGATCCTAATCTGGACACTTACACACACACACACAGCTGCAGAACATTTACACAGATTACACACACTATTTAAACACCACTCCGTGGCTGAATCTTGTTTAGCTGTTGCTACAATTCTGCCTTCCTGTGTTTTGACAATTTGGGCTGTTTATGTCATTTTGATGCTTTGCCGCCTGTCTTGACCCTTTTGCCTGTGATTAAGAAAACACTTTGAATTAAATTAACAAGACTCAGCAACATGTGTAAATAAAAAGGTGTATTTATGGTCCAAGTAATTAATGATAATGTCTTTCAGGTGTGTGTAATCAGGTTGAACTTGAAACAGGTGTGTGGATGCAGGGTTTGATGGGATATGTAGTTTGTAAGGATACAGGGAGCGCTTTCCACCGATTCATGAGGGCAACAGCACTGGAGATCACAACAATATTTGTTTATATAAAGTTGTCATAACAAAGACATCTCAAACAATGTCATTTTTTGGATTAAAATGACAGAACTGAGCAGATGACACATAATGACAGTTATCATAAGCATGCATAATATCACATATTCATGACGTCTCATGTCATGATTATAAAGGTATAAAGGGGAAAAAATGAATACACCTCAATGAATTTGTTGAAAATACTAAATTGAAAATACAATTTTAAGTATATATAGTTAATATTCAAAAATTGTATATTGGTGTACTCCTTTATTCTGGGCACTGTATATTATAAGTTTTGTAACCATTCCCTCAAATAATGTTTTACAAGTTGACTATTTTCACTAGCTTAATACTTTGACTCAAATGCTGACACTTGTGGAGGAGCTCACTTAGACATTCGGATTATAAATGTGACTTTTTGTGTCAAGAGAAGCACAGTGGATGATTTTGGGGGGTGTAAGGACTTGGTTTGCAGCGTGTAGAGGGTTCTATTAATGGTGGACATAGAGGCAGAATATGCAGCAAGTCGGCTGTGATGCTGACTGCGCCTTAGGCCACGTTGGCTGACATTTTCAGCTCTGTCAAAACAGGTGGCTAGTTTAATTGGATGTTTCTTGTACTGCTCAGTAGGGTTAGACGGCCGGAACGGAGGTGCTTTGTCTCTGCCGGGACCATTTTGGCCTTCATGGAGAAACCGTGTGGTGCTGTCGATAAAGCAATTGACTCTTGCCGGTCTTAAGTGCGGCAGTGTGTAATTGTGCATTCTGTGTGTGTGAATATCAATTTCCTAACATCATTATAAGTGTTGTTTCTCCCTAACACAAAGGGGGCCAAAAAGCCACTGGAGTATGAGATTGGATAAAATGTTTTTTTCATTATTTAATTTCAAGTATGTGACTGATCTTATGTTGCATGAGTATATATAGCCAAAAATGCATTATATGGGTCAAGGTATTGATTTTTCTTTTATGCTAAAAATCATTGAATATTATGAATATTATGTAAAGATCATGTTCCATTAGGATATTCTGTACATTTTCAACTGTAAAATATATCAAAACTTCATTTTTGTTTAGTAATGTGCATTTCTAAGCACTTCATTTAGATGACTTTAAAGGCGATTTTCTTAATATTTAGATTTTTTTGCACCCTCAGATTTCAGATTCTCAAAAAGAGTCAAATATTGTCCTATCTTAATACACCATACAAGAAAGCTTATTTATTTAGCTTTCAGAACATGTACAAATCTCAATTTGGAGCAAAAAATAATTACATTTATGACTGCTTTGGTTCGGGGTTACATATTGTAAAAAAAAAAATTATATTAAGTAAATATTTATTTATTTTTATTATTTTTTTAATAGCAAGTAGGGGTGGCAAAGTGACTTCGTTGTTAGCACTGTCGCCTTATAGCAAAAAGGCTGGTGATTCGAGTCCCGTCTGGGCCAGGAGGCATTTATATATGGAGTTTCTATGTTCTCTCATTGTATGCGTAGGTTTCTAAGGGACTAAGCCGAAGGAAAATTTATGAATAATCACATGTTTTTATTAAATAATGTTCTTAATTTTAAATGTAGCACAAAGAGATATTAAAACAAAACCGTATGAATGCTACAGCAGTCAAAATGAGAAAGGAAGTATAGATGGCCTTGCCTTGAATAAGTTCAACACATCTGCGTTTACAGGACATTACTATTCTCTCTCTCTCTTTATAGGACATTACTATTCTCTATCTCTCTCTCTCTCTCTCTCTCTCTCTCTCTCTCTCGCTCTCGCTCTCGCTGCACTACTGTGGTCTTGATCTGCTCTTCTCCTGCAGTGTTGAACCGATTGCCCATCGAGAGTTTCCACATTTATCTCTTGCGTCGTGCATTTGTCTTTTGGCCTTTACCTGGACAACCTGCTCTTGGAGAGTTTCAGTCACTTTATATGAGCTCACCGTCTAATAAAGTCAGTGAAAACTGTAACTGGCTGCCAGTTAAATATAATTTGTCCAATAATTCAGACAAAATTACAAATAAAACCAAAATAGCATCCTTATTCAACAACTTGTTTTAGCAGAGGAAGTCTGGTGTGTATGTTAACAGCCTGACATGCATACAGTGCACAGTGCTCTCATAAACGCACATCTTGAACTGATGCTGAAGAGTAGTAGTAGTTGTTAAATAAAGTTATTACTTTGTGCACAAAATTATTCTTGTAGCCTCATAAAATTACAATTGAGCCATTGATAACCCATGGACTGTTCTGACAATGTTCTTGTTGCGTTTCTGGACTTTGAATGTTTTAAGTCAGAGACCTCTCATATTTCATCAAAGATGAACGAAGGTCTCGTGGGTTTTGAACAACATTAGGTTTAGTAATTAATGACAGAATTGTATTTTTTGGTGAAATATTCATTTGAGAAATGTTATAAATTGTGTAGATTAGCACTAGATTAGCACAACCAAGAGGGTTGGATAGTATTCTCTAATTTTAATCAGTGTATTTTCTTTAAATATCTCATTTAAATGTCATGTGAAGTGCTTTGAAATGTGAATTTTTTTTTTCTGGCGGTGGGACATGATCGATACTAGAGAGCATTTGATTGGTTAGAACATTTAACAAGATACTGAAGTATGAGATGATGTCAAAAAAATCAGAAGTGACAAACTTTCGATGTTTATATCTTCTAAATGCAAATTTTGTCACTGTTTTGGAGTTCACTCGCTTATAGATATCCTTAAAACTAACATACTGATACTAACATCTAACATTTTTCTTACTTCAGAATATATGTATGTATGTAATGAGGTTAAAACAGTTACAGTTTACAAGAAGGAGTCCGAAACCAGTGAATATTTTGCCAACTTTAATCATGAAATAAACAAGAAAACTCATGTGCGACAGCAGCCCTTCATGAACAACTGGCATCTAAACAAAAACCAAACGTAAAGTGTCCCAGGCCTGGTCTTTTCACGTCTTTCTCTGTTGTCACCTCTCCTTCTGATGCACCTTCGTGAGACTTGAGACCGGTGTGGTGCAAAGGTTACGCTCATTAAAATTTGTGCTCCCTTAAGACTAAAGTGCTATATTCTGCGCAAAAACAACAACAACACCTGGACGTACTTTATCCAACTTACTTGCCACAAAACATACAAATTCGGCACTAAACATTGTTCTGACTGTTCTGAGTTTATTAATTCTTTAATTAAAGGCAAAGCAATCATAAGATGTCATCAAACACTCGGGACAGACGAGATTCGATGATGGGATTCAAAGTACCCTCATGAGCCTTTGTTATTAGTTTTTATTGCTTGTTATTTAGTAATAACATGCCTTGTTGAGACTGACCAATCCTAATCAAATATTCCAGATAGCTGTGTAATAATAAAGTAAAGTATGAATTGTTTACATGTTCAATCATTCCAGCCAATCTGTTTTATTGCAGTCAGACATTTAAATTTGTCTTTAAGCATGCTGTTATTTGCATAGTTGTATGTTAGGCATTGTTGCATGTTGTTTAGAAAACTCCCCGTCAATGTTTTATGAGCCTTATCGATTTTTCCACAGGCCGCTGACGCCTTCTTCCCACAGGCCCCAGCATTATTTTTGTGTTCAGCGTCTGCGGTCGTATATTTAGGACTTAATTGTCTGGTGCAATAGGGAGTGCAGCGAATGGTCATGGGGGTCTTTGCTGTACCGGCTCAAGGGCAGTCATGACAGCACATACATTAAGAATAGAGGCTTTCCACCCACTTACAGTCTGCCTGTAGATTCATGAATAAGACTGTCTGACAATTCAGCGATTTAGTGCTGCACTATTTCAAGTCAATAATCTCTACTTGTCTGCACCCAGGACCTTACAACTAAAATTATTATTTTTTGGTTTGTAAGGATACGGTGAGGTTTTTTCTTTCTTTTTTTGGATGATCATTTGGATTTGACAAATCCGTGACTAAACAACATGATCTCATAAAAATAGTGGCTTTTTGGTTGATTTTGGTTTGTTTGCAGAAAGAATTACAATATTAAACCCAAGTTCAGTTGTTCTACAGATTATATTAATTAGTGAGGTTAAATATAAAACTGGGTAAAGAGGGTAAATTATTAGGTTAAAGAGCACCTATTATACATTAAAAAGGGTCATATTTTGGTTTTGGGGCTCTCCAACAACAGTCTGATATGCATAGAAGGTCAAAAAACACTTTCATTGTCTTATAATATGCATTTATTTTTATTTTTATTTTTTATTATTCGTGCAGCGATTCATTTGTTCCCAAACCCCTCATTAGCGCGATGCTAATCTGTCCGATGAGCCCAATGCAGGAGTGCATTAAAGCAATCCAGTTTAACACCAGCATATTGCTCTATTCTTAACCACAAGTAAAAACAGTGACACACATTCAGTATTAATCCACACAGTGGCAAAAGCTGAACTATTTTGAAACTTGACCGCCACAAGTATGTAGGAACAGCTGACGGTGGCCATAGCAACAACAAACAGCAGTAGATCGTGAGCTCACAAACGCATTTAAATCCGTAAACAAAGCTGCACACGTCGCGTTTTCAACGTGGTTTTAGACGTGGTATGAGAATATAATGAGTTAACCAGATACAGTACAAGCGGTTACAAGTAACAAAACACAATTAAATACATAATTTGCAAGCTAGAGAAAACAAGGAGGCTACCATTTTAATTGCGCTTACTTTCTTTTCTGATCCTTCCTTTAACGAACGGCCGACGAATCCCCCATTGTAAGCGTGTAGATTGCTGAAGTACTCGTCAGAAAAATGACGGGAACACAGCACAAGACTGGGGCTATAATGCTGAGGTATTTTTGCAAAAATTAACTTCAACCACTGACTCTTCACAGCCTCTTCACATGTTTGGGAAGGGAAAATAACACTTTTCCTCACACTTTAGAGCACAGCGTCTTCGCGTCATGATTCAACCGTGATCTGCTACAGTGTTTGTGGGCGGGGCCGGGGTTTTTCAAATGGGCGGGGCTTGAGTTCCGTATTGACGTCACGCCGGCACAGCTAAAGACTCATTACTGCGGCGATTCGTTCAAACCACTATGGGTCAACACTTTTATAGATGAATCAATAGTTTTAAACACGGTGCATGTTCAGATTTAAGTCTTAGCTGGATATTTCACTTTAGTTAGAGCTGTGTTACACACTGCATGGAAGGTCATTTTCATTTAAGTTTAATACGAAAGCCTGCTTCTGCCACATTAATAAATAATAATAATAATATTAATAATAATTGTGTATTTTTATTTATCTCACATTACTGAAATGTAATCAGTGAAAACAGTCAAAACTGATGGATATAAACTAATAGTTGTGAGATAAAAAGAAATCTGAATTATAAAATAAAAAATACATTTTTAGAGAAAAAATTTAATTGGGAGATATAAACAAAAATTATGAGATGGAATTCCTTCAGTTCTGAAAACAATTCTGAATTTAAAGATATAAACTTCATTGTTTAAAAAAAAGAAAAAAGAAAATTATATATATGTCACAAAGCCATGATGGCAAATGTTTATATGTTGCTTTAACGTATTTAGTTAATCAGGTTTCAAATAGTTTTTTTTAAAGTTAATTCAACTTAAAAATTTAAAACAGCAAGATTTTTTTTACAGTGTTTGAGTTTGAGGGGGAAATAAGGTAAGGTTAAAATTGTAAACTCCAAATTGTGAGATATACATTCTAGTTTGTGAGCTAAACTTATTTGTTTTGAAAAATATAAGAAAAAAAATATATATAAATATTTGCAAAATATGAAGTAAAAAGTCAAATTGTAAAAATGTAAAGTCAAAATTGCAATATAAATTCTCAATTGTGAGTTATAATCTTGCAGTTCTGAGGAAGAAATGGTCAGAAACGCAAGGAAAAAAGTCAAAATTGCGAGATTCAAGTTTAGAATTGTGAAATATAAACACACCATTGTGAGATGGTAACTGAGTCTTTATTTATTGTTTTTTCTTCCTCTAGGGGTCATATCAACTTGACCATGTTAGGAGCCATGCAAGTATCCAAGTATGGAGATTTGGCCAACTGGATGATTCCGGCAAGTGCATAATTCTAATTAAATAAGTGATTTTTTTTCACTTATTTAATTTCATAATTAAATAAGTGAATTTTTTTCACTTATTTATTCAGTATCTGAGACCAACATTGAACATGCAGAGTGTAGATAAAACAGGATTTTACTTGCTTTAGTCCAGCTATTTGTGACATTTTTTGCTATACTGTTTGGCTTTTTGTAGGTGCATTATTTTAATTGCTTATAGTTCTCACACACAAAAAAAATGAAACTGTAAAGGGTAAAAAAAAAAGTCATCCATGTTCACCGCTTAATCAAGCCGAACTTCGTGAACATCATAGCACAACTTTTTCACTTCTTTCCATAATTTCCATCAGTATGCATTTTCCACCCTTCTGAAACTAACTGGAGAGATTTTCTTTTGTTTTATGTAAATCGCGAGCAGCTAATGACAGAACTCGCAGCATGAAATCAGAAGTGATTTATGTGGAAGATGGTGTTCTCTGAGGAACTCAAATTCAGATGTATGGACTCATTTTACGGCTGCTTCCGTCTCCTTTCAAGCATACAAAAGAAGTTGTCACTCAGGTGCCAGGTAGCAGTCGTTCTGTAAGAAGTCGTGATGTAACATTATAATGCACCATGTAGGACATTTTTTTTCCCAAGTATAAGCTTGAAGAAATGCTCTCAACTGGCTAGATCCAGATTTAGCATTGGACTATCTATCTATCTATCTATCTATCTATCTATCTATCTATCTGTCTGTCTGTCTGTCTGTCTGTCTGTCTGTCTGTCTGTCTGTCT
>CAIGQW010054459.1:4759079-4769293 GCA_903798125.1 Danio choprae
CTGTCTGTCTGTCTGTCTGTCTGTCTGTCTGTCTGTCTGTCTGTCTGAGAAGTTATATCTCACAATTTATATCTTGCAGTTCTGATTTGTTTTTCTTCATATCAGAATTGCAGCTTCACTTACTGTATATTCGGACTCCATAAACTCACAATTTTGAAAAAAAAGCCAGTTGACTTAGATAATTGTTTTACCTCTTTTTGATATAGTTTTTTGTAGTTCAGACTCTATTTTGAAATTATAAACTTGCTCTTCAGAGGAAGAATGTAGAATATTCCGATATTAACTTAGAATTCTGACATTTTCTCTGACTTAGTACGTACAATCTGACAATTCTTTTAAAAAATGTGACTACATTTAGTGTCAATTCAATTCAGAAAAAAATGGCAGAATAACTTTATATCTGATTTTGCTTTGCAATATTAATATTTGTATAGGAATCCTGCAATTTCACGTTTACCTCTCACAACAATACATTTTTTTATAGAATTGAAAACACAATTTTGAAAAAAGTCAAATAGGCCTCATATTCATTTAGAATCCTAACATTTTTCATGCAATATCAAGTTTACGTTTCGCAGTTCAGTTCAGATTTTTCTCAGTTATGACTTTTTAGTTTATAATCTTGCTAGTCAGAAGGGTGACAAAAGATATTAATATTTTCCTCACAATTTCTTGCACATCTTTCACATCAAATTTAGAAAATAAAACTCTACAAGAACGAAAGGGTTTTTTCCCTTTCGTTCATGTAGAGTTTTATTTTCTAAATTTACAATTCTGACAGGCATATTTCTGCCAAGTCTTAATTTATCTATCTCTATTAACTATGCTGCATTTTTTGTTCAAATAAATGTACGCATAACTATATTTTCATACAACATATACAGTTGAAAGCAAAATGATTAGCCCTCCTATGAAATGTTATTCTTTTATAATATTTCCCAAGTGCTGTTTAACAGAGAAACTTAACTATTTAACAGTACATGATATTTTACTGGATACTAGTATTGCACTTAAAATTTACTTTATAGGCTAAAAAAAACTCTTTCTTGAAGGGGTTGATAATACTGACCTTTATCAGTGTTATTTATTTATTTATTTACATCCAAACTGAAAGAAATAATACTTTCTCCAGAAGAATAACATAATAGGAAATACTTAAAAAAAATTCCTTGCCTTGTTAAAGAACAATAGGACCTAATCTGGAAAAAAATACAAAATTCACAATAGAGTTAATAAATTTGTTATTAACTGTATGTTTTACATTTATTTTCAGCTCCCATTTCATTTCTTTCATTTTCCTCCACTCCGCGACCCAAGCCACACTGCTCACTTTGGGTCACGACTAATAAAAACACGCTCTCACCCACCGCAGTCCACAAATGTGCAATGAACTAACATGAACTCAGCAATTTCTTTTCTATTCTTAGTTTACTTGCGTTCACATTGTTTGGTCTAAGTCGTCCGAGCAGTTTTACCCTTCTGTTGTCCTAAACCCAAAGTCATCGCCTCCTTCCAGGTTTACGAAAGGTTTTCCAAGGCTTAATAAGAGTCAGTTTGGGCTGTGCTTTTTTTTTTTTTTGGAGCGGTTCTTGTCGCCTGTGGCGCCTGGTCTTGCTGTCGATACCCAGCTGCCCTGAATGCAGACACCTCTGCTGGGTTATTTATAGTCCTCCAGGGCCCTCGTCCTGTCACTGACTGATGCCTCGCAGCCTCCTGCTCCTCTGCGCGTCTCGCTTATCGAGTTTGGTTGAAGGTTATTTCTTGCAAACTGGCACACATGGAGCTGCACTCTGCATTCAGTGGGCTTTTTTCACCCCCCTCCTTGTCTCTTTTTTATGTCCCTTGCTTATTTTCCAAGACTCCTCGGTTGCACTTTGATAAGGGCAAAATGTGCTGCGTACACTGAAACGCAGAGGTAAGACTCGGGAAAAGATGTGGTCCTTATTATGTCAGAGATGGTAAGGATATGGATTGGTGAGCGGATAATGTTTAAATGAATGCGTTTGTCAGAGGGTTATATTGAAAGTGACAGAACATTTAGAGCGCTCACTTTATCATGCTGTGTGTTGCTTGAGAATCAAACACTTTTACTGCGTGTTAATAATTATTATTATTAGTAGTTATTATTAGGTTTAGGTGTTGGCTATGATTGTGGATGTAGAATAAGAGCATGCAAAATATATAAGTATACATAGTCAGACAATATAATAATCTTTAATAGTAAGAACAGGCCTTTAAAAAAAAGTGTTACTGCAAAGAAAAAAGTATTTACTGATATATAATGAAAAAAATTTAAAGTATGACTAATTTAAATATTTTATTTCTTTTTATTTTTTTAATATTTGTATATATGTATTTGTATCCAAGGGTTTTTAATGTTGTTATATGGTGTATATATACTATTTATTTATTTATTTATTTATTGTTTTCATACACAAGGCTTTGTAATATTTAGATATTTAGACATAGATGAGATTATATTTACGTTTAGTTATCTCATAGTTTAGACTTTTTTGTCATCTAAACCTTAAAAAACTACAATTGTTACAAATGCTACAGTACGCTAATAGCATTATTTATTTATTTATTTATTTAGAAGGCTTTTTATTGTATGCAATTACATTATATATTCCAGTATATTTTAAAAAGATTTTTATTTTCTGATATTAAATATAACATGTATAAATAATTACAAATCGTTTAGATAAGTTATTTTATTTTATTTTTAGGCTTAATATGATTTCCAGAGCTTTTTTTCCATCTCAAGCTTTCTCACATTCACCCACATACTGAAAAAAGCACCTGCCTACCCATTACACATTATAAACAAAGAGTCTGAGAACAAGAATGCATTTGTACACAATCCTTGTGCACAAGGTATTGATCAGAACTTACATAACCTTTACCAAAAAGGTCATTTTGCACCCTTTTTGCACTTTCATATACATTTATCTGACTCCTTTCGATTAGAAAAATAAATAAGTCCTTGAGAAAAACACTCAAGCATAGCATTAGTAACATCAAGGTCATGTATTAATCTCGAGGGAAACATTTAATGTAAATATGACACGCATTTAAATGAAACGCATCAGACTTTTGTGAAGAGTTCCGATGCAAAAACCTCCAAGTACCGTCTGAAATCTCAGCTTCCTATGTTTATGCTCAGTTATTTAACTTTAAAGGCAATGAAAAGAACTTATTCTTTGCCATAAAAGGTGAAATAACTGAACCTACACATAAGAGCCTGAGAAAACAAATGCTAATTTTAGAAGAAAAATTCACTCAGATGAACTCTTCATGTTCTTTTATGAATATTCCCATCCTCATCAATGCATGTTTTGTCCAGTAGCTGTCTATGGGGACATCAAGGCTACATTATCAAACATCAATTGGTTTTGCATGCAGGGCTACAGTGTGTCGTTCTAAGCTGTCTTTAGCCTTTAAACTCTTAATGAATCAGACAAGCCTGGCAGACTAATTACAATAATCCGTCCAATTACTGCGGGCTCCCCGGCCACCTCTCAAGACTAAAGAGACAACAGACTGTGTAATGTAGCCGGAGGGCCTAGAGCTGCAAGACTCATATTATCAAAAGAGGAACAGGGATGTTACAAACCCCGTCCTCTTCCATCTGCTGCCATTTCAGCGTCCTTAACCATGATGAAGACTTGCTGTGTCACATAGTCATTGCGTCTTTCATTTGCGACCAGTACTAATATAGAGAGTGTCAGGGTGTGCCAGGTTGGAGTATGAGCTATTAATTAGAAAGTTTATTGACTGTCACTTTTCAGACCATTGAACAGAACAGGTGTTGGGATGGCGACAGGTGTGAAGGTTAATGTTTAATTTAAAGGTTGCTGGAATCAAAGTCTCTTTTAAGTAGAAGTCTGTTCCCTCAGCAGTCATATTTGCAATTTGTCTGGGCAGTTAATTCAGACATCCTAGACCGAGTCATTTCTACCATATTGGAACTAACTGTAAAACATGTATTTAATAATTATGAAAAAAAAACTAATTTGGAGCTAGAGACTGTGGAGAAGTTATCATGAAGTGAACAATTATCAAATTATATATACAGTACAGTGCCCAGCATAAATGAGTACACCCCTCACAGATCTCACTTTTAAATGCTTATTTTCTGTAGGACGCTATATAATAATGTATTTGTGCATATACATTTGATTAATCAGTAAATATTCTAAAAGTTCTAAAAATTAGAACACCCAAACTAAAACTATAGGGAAGAATATAAAATAAAATTTTAATAAAGAGGAAAAATCAAGAGAAATATATAAAATAGTTAAAAATGAGTTTAAATTTTGTATTTTGTAAAACATGTTGGGGTATTTTTTTTTAATTTATTTAGATGTACTATCTTTCTATCCCTAAAGATGTTAGGTGACCAAACTCTTATTTTAATGGATATAACTGATTAATAAATCAGTTAAAATTTTGTTTAAATGTACCAAAATACATTGTATATATTCACTTAGAAATGCATAGAAAATATTATTCATTTTCCAAAGGGGTGTACTCATTTATGTTATTTATACTGTATATATTTGCTCAAATTCAGGTCATTCGCAAATCATCATTTTCTTTTCATTTTGTTAAAATCTTTAAAAAACATTTATTTATTTATTTATGAACGTTATAAATTGGCATAATTAAATTGACAGGGCCAATCACATAAACTTCATGATTGTTTCTCTCACATCACTTTTTGACCATGTTTTGTAATTCACACCAATTTTCAGACCTGGTATTACCATGCATTCATATGCAACTCTTGTGACCACTTGCGTCCGGATTTCATTTAGACCTTTCACTTTTATTTCATCACGCTCTGCATCACTTTAGTGAGAGCGCTCAGTATGAGGCACAAGGACTATTGAATAAACTAATCTGTGTTATATGGTTGAATATGAACTTTTACAGCAAACCCTTGAGTTTTTTCCTGAAGACCCACTGCTAAAGTTCAAGTTTTAAAAATCCTGCCTTGAGACTTTCCACATTTTCCCCCAATTCCTCTTCCTGCATCTTCAGTTTTTCATTGCGAAACCACATGCTGTGTTAATGGCTACTTTGACATGTAATTATTTATTTTTTTGCTCTGTCGATTGTTTTCTTATCCATGTATTTTTTTTTTTACAAATGCATCTCTTGCATCCTCTGAGAAAATGCCCCTGAAGCATCAGTGTAAGCGTGGGGATTTGGAATTAGCATTCATAACGTTCCAGGACAGCTTAATCCAAAAACAAACGTACATCAGCCTTGAGCTCTCAGAAGAGCCAATTGGTGTTCATGGGTAAACGTAGGCATTTGGATGTTTTTATGCAGTGTGATCAAATTTTTATGGATAAGAAGAGGGAAAATGGAGCCTTTATAGTCATGCTGTGTCTTTAATTATAATGTACAGTGCTTATGCAAAAAAAAAAAGGGGGTCGAACACGCTCTGAACTAGATGAAATAGTCCCGCTTGCTTCCACATCAACGCCCACGCAAGCTCTTGTTAAAAAGATGTGATTCATGTGCTCAAACCTGTGTCGGGACTCTCTAACTCTTGACCCTCATTCAGAAATGGCTCTCATACAGCCTTTCAGCAAGTCCAGACGCAAAATTATAGTCCACTTCAAATTATCCATTACCTGACAGAACTTAAGGCCACAGAAGCTGCTTTATAGTCTCTGCTCACTGTTCTGCACGAATCTTGTTTTCCCCTTGTATGTTTTAAGCTTTGAGGATTTTAATGTAACGCATTTTTTAAGTACAGTTAATTACATACTATAGCATGTTAATAAAATATGCATTTAATCATGCCTGTGACCCATTAGATAGATTTTGTAATTGTTTTTCTACCATAAAGGTTTAATAAAGGAACTCTGCAATACAACAAACCTCACTTAGCACAAACCATAAAACTCTTTTTGTTTAAGGAATACTTAAAAATGAAAAGATCAATCTAAATGTAAATCTCACTCTCCTTTCAGACAAACAGCTCATCCATCCAAATGGAATATAATAATAATCTTGGAATAAGAAATAACAGACATATTGCCAGTATTTGAGATTCAGATAAAAAAGAATTATGATATGATAAATGCATACATCATATCATATCATATATCATGTCATATATCACACGTCACACATCATATCACATCACACCACACCACATATGGAAGGTGTGCAATAAAATCGTAGTTGGTAATACTACAGGTAGTTCCAGTTTTGTTCACAGTTTGAAATAAATGCGCTTCCTCCGCCAACATTAGTAGTAACCATAGTAACTCAATGACAGTGGCTGGAACCTTCATTCATCTGTGTAATTTTAAAGATTAACCCTAACCCTAGCCCAATAATGTGTTTCATCAGTTAGCTGATGAGGATTAACTCGCAAATATGCTCCAAAATATTTGAGCTATTAGATATGCCCATGTCATTTACATGCTCTCTCTCTGTCATGACTGCTAATTCAAATGTTCAGTCAAATATTGTGCTGCAAAGAGCAAAACTAATTTTAACTTGTCTCTAGCTTAGCAAATGACCACGGAATATGTGGGATAATCAACGAATTACTGTGCGTTAAAGGATTTTAAATGCTCTTTCTGGAGACAACCACCTTTTACTTTGCATCAGGCAGTTTTTTGGCTCCACTGATTGTCCCTTACATAATAAATACAAGGGTTACATTATACAATTACACCTTAATATAAATCAGTAAAGTGGTTTGGACTTTTTAATTTAGGCTGTTGATAAGGTTTGGCCTTATTACTTTGCTGTTGTACACTCACAAGTCATTATTTTAAAGGCTGTGAATCCAATGTTTTTTGGTACCGATGTGTTAGTTCTGTTTTACAGTCTTCTTTGCAGCTATAATGAAGTGATGGGTTTTTATAAGAAAATGTCCATATTTATAGCTTCATTATCCCTGGCTTCCAGCAACTGTCATAGACCTCAACAAGAAAGTCAAGTTAGTAAGTGTAGAAGTTAGACAAATAGGGCTGGCCAAAAAAAAGAAAGAGACAAAAAACAAATGCATGATCTTCTGCTCTTTTATTGAAATCTTTTGACTTCCATTTTGCCTTACATTCATTCAGCCACAGGAGTAATGTGGATTACTTTTATGATAGATGGGTGCAATTTTTGGAACATCAAAGACATGCGCACCATTCACTGCTATTACAAAGCTGTAAGAATCAGACCTATACGTACATCTAGGATTGCTTAAGGATGATTAAATTATGGGAAAATGTTCTGTTTGGGGATAAATAGTCATCAAATGATTCTAAATATTGTTCATTGTTCATATTGCCTGACAAGACGTTTTTGGTATACAAATTATCATTAGACTGAATCACATTTTAGGTGGTGTCTTTTGTAAATCATGGTAAACGTGTATAATATTTTTTTATATCATAGGTTTTGCAGAAAAAAAGAATTCCATACAGAATTGGATTGTGTCTCAATGACAGAATTTACATTTTGGGCTTTTTTTCTTAGTTAAATTTATTCTTCAGTTTTTCCAGAGACCAAACTTCCTGTTTTTAATTAGAAAAAAGGTGACAGTGGGAAATGCCCTACATAGTGAAAACTCACTTTGCCAAAAGGTTACGTTTCCATTTAATTGTTAAAAAAAAAATAAACATGAAATGCAATACCCTAAAGTTCACTGACTTCATCAGATGTGATCAAGAATTGTACAGTGGTCTGCAGTTGTTCAGCTCTGTTTATCTACACTCAGCCTTTTGTCACTGTCACTGGCGCTTCAGCTGTTGTCTAGAAAATGGCATTAACGCTAGTCTCCATCGCATTACCACGCATTTAAATGTCCAGCCGGTTTGTGTAGGAGAGAATGAGTTTAGAGGAGAGGAGAAGGATGCAACCCGACAAAAGGAAATCGCCTGAAGTGAAGGGCATAATTTCTCGTCTTCATCAGCAGGCATGAAAAGCAAGGATAGTGTGATTTACAGCGGAAATATTTGATAAGTTGTCATGGAAACTCTCAGTCGGCTCTCCACTAAAGTTTTTTTTCTTGTGAAATATCCTCACAGCACATAAACAGCTATGGAAAAAGTGAAGAGACCACTTGAAAATTCTCTAAATATAGTGAATTTTTTAGGTCTGGGTTTGAGTAAAATGTTAATAGTTGTTGTATTGCGTGAATGTCACATTAGTTCTCAATTTTAAGAAAAATATTGTCATTTAGAGTTCTTGTTTAATTTTTTAAAATTAAATTCTTTCAGAAAATGGCAGTTGAATCCATTTGTTAATTCTGACGTCACAAGTCAGTTTCTGGGTCCAAACACACAAATGGTATTAATTATGCTCAAAGTGTCCAGTAATACTTTGGAAAGTCAAGATTGTATTGTTTATATCCAGGCCTAATCTCAGAAGGCCAGACAGTGATCCTTCTTATATAAATCGTTAAAATGGTCCAGAGACTGTATTAAACACCATGTTTTTGTAATAGATACTTTTTAATGTGTGAAATGACTAAACAGTGGTCATAAACAGATATTGAGATTGAGCTTTCTAAGTTCAAAAGAGTAGAGGCTTGAGGGCCTGAAACAGTGTTTGATATTCACATTGTAAGAGGATAACATATGCTTTTATTTGTTGTTATTTGAAAATCAGGGTTATTCCACTAAATATTGCTTTCTTAATTCTTCTGAAGTTAAAGCGCAGATACTGTCTTGCCTAAAGTAAATATATATATCATGAAAACATTTGCTGTTATTTTATGCTCATAATTTAAAAAATAATAATTATATTTGTAAAAAAAAATGTCATGAGTAGTTCACAGAATAACACGCATATTATGTTTCACTCAAACACATAACTTTATTTAAGGGATGATGTACATCCAGCCATTTTTTCTTGCAAAATAAAGCCAGACAGACTAATAAGTATATATTTTACAAACGCAACCATCTACATGGACATTATCCCACTTAACAGACAGCTTTCCACGAAAAGCTTTGTTAGTATCTAATGATTGGCACTTGTTTCGGTGAGCGTTTGTTTAGGGGTAGGGTTAGGCAATAGACATCAATTATTTAATACAAAAAACTATGAAATGTCCTCACTAGGATAGGAAAACCAAACCTGTGTGTGTGTGTTCGCGTGTTTGTACTTGCCTTTATGTCCCAGTGGGGACTTAAACATGAATGCACACAGACTCGTGGAGTCCTGTGTAACAGTGGGGACCAACATTTAGGTCCCCATGGGTAAACAGGGTTATAAAGCCCACTGAATGAAGTAATTTGAAAATGTAAAAATACTGATTGTTTCCTGTGAGGGTTGACTTTAGGACTAGGGCGATAGAATAAATGTTTTGTTTAGTAGACAAATCATTACGTCTATGAGAGTCCCCACAGGAATATAGGAACGTGTGTGTGTGTGTGAGTTAGGAATGCAACAATTATAGATTTTGATTATACGATTATAGTCTGAGGAATAATCACGATTTGCCGGTTATCACAATTATTATGCATTCATTTATTTAAAAAAACTACTTGTTCAGAAAATCACATGATATCTCCTTATATTTTAAAGTGTTATTTATTGCTGCTCAGTAACCAATGAATATAGTGCACAAAAATTATATATATATATAAAAAAAAACTAACAAACAAACAATAGTCCATTTCTCTTTGGACTGAAAAATAAGTGAAAAAAAGTTTTCGGCAGTTATACATAAGTATTAATTTTACACTGAAAATAAATGAAAGAACAATAAATAAATAAATGCCATTCTTTCAACTAGGTGCACCTGGAAAGCATGAGCACGCACACATTGCTCCCAATATGCACATGCAAGCCGTTTGCCTCCATTGGAAATAACGACCTTGCGAGCTCAAAAGAAGCGATATGTGAACGAACCTTAGTTAATAGCCTCAGCCATAGTTAATCCTGTGTGCATGGGTATTAGCCCCGCTGTACAAGCTCGGACCTTTAAACTAGCGCACAGTTGCCATAACTTTGTTTAGTTGCAGCAGTTTTGTTTCATGCAGAAGCGCGGTGTTGAGAAGCCTTTACGATTAATTAACCATGACAAATTAAAGCGCAGTGAAACATGACAAAAAGGTGCCATGTTATCAGACATGTTTTTATTAATTTTTAGATAAGACAATACCAATGTTTTAACTTAACTCAGAAGAGTTAAGAAACCAATATGGTGGAATAACCATCATTTTTACTCGCAACACTGA
>CAIGQW010054459.1:4774293-4798454 GCA_903798125.1 Danio choprae
TAATATTTATTTTTTGACACATTTCTCCACATTCAAGTGTGCACAAAATGCAACCACCAGCAGTAGAAAACAAAAATCCATCAAGATTGTAGGTATTTCATTCATATTCACCTCTATTTTATTGAGAATCTACTCAAGCATTTGAGCAAGGTCTGTCTCTGCTGGAGACTGAAGGAGATCACGCTGTTTGAGTTCAATACTTGGAGAAACAGCAGAAGACATTTTCTTAAATGAATTCCTACAGCCTGTAAAATAGATTTTGGAAATCACTGTAAAATGACGGGAAGCATGAATGGTCAAGCTGCTGGAAAAGACTCATTTTTCTTAGAGAACTAAATTATGGCTTGTTGCTTCAGGGATGGCAGGAAATGTTGTGTTTATGCATTCAAATACAAAAACTGAATCTAGAGTATGGAGAAAATAACATAAGTGATTTTAAATGGCTTTGAGTAAAATGTTAATATTTGTTTTATTCTATAAAGATCTGATAACATTTCTTTCCAATTTCATATTAATATATACAGTTGAAGTCAAAATTATTAGCCCTCCTGTGATTTTATTTATTTATTTTTATTTTATTTAGTTATTTTTTTCAAATATTTCCCAAATAATGTTTAACAGAGAAAACATTTTTTCTAAGTCTTATTTGTTTTAATTCGGCTAAAATAAAAGCAGTTTAAAAAAATAAAATAAAAAAAAACATTTTAAGGTCAGTATTATTAGCTCCCTTAAGCAATATATATTTTTTCAATTGTTTACAGAATTGCCTAATTAACCTAACTTATAAAATTAATTTAAACCTTTAAATTGCACTTTAAGCTGTATACTAGTATCTTGAAAAATATCTAAAAAAATATAATGTACTGTCATCATGACAAAGATAAAAGAATCAGTTATTAGAAATTAGTCATTAAAACTATGATGTTTAGAAATTATGTTTAGAACTATGTATATTGGTATATATACATTGGTAACTGATATTTGGTTGGCTAAAAACAAATATATATATATATGTCTGAACCTTTTTGTTTAATGCAAAAAAATAATCTCTGTGCTAACATTTGCACTGAAATGTCACCAGTAGTGTGCAGAGTAAAACCAAAATAACATTTTCCTCAAACAAATAACTATAAATTGTAAATCCAGAGAACAAAAAAAAAGTCATTATTCTGTAATGTTAACACATATACTGTTTATGGATTTCAACCCATCACATGTGCCCAGTTTGTTTATGCATGTGTCTGCACTCGTACATGTTTACAAAAAAAAAAACACAATAAAATGAGCGTCACTGAAAAGGCCCTTTTGTTAAGTGACTACAGCAACAGGTAATCAGGTTTATGGTTTCCTAGCAACAATGCCCTTTCAGATCCCCTTCAGAACAAACCTGACCGAGCTCGTATGTCCACCCTGAACATGCAGATTACATTTAATTTAAATCTTTTTCATTCATTTTCTCATTAGTTTCCTTCAACCTGAAAAATTGCATGATTGTTATGTAAAAGTCTGAAGCACATGCATGCGTTTCACATTTCTTGCACCATCTTGATGTTTGTTTTTGTGTGTGTATGTTTTCTCTTCAGGGTAAGATGGTGAAGGGCATGGGAGGAGCGATGGATCTGGTGGCCAGCGCTGGGACTAAAGTGGTTGTTACAATGGAGCACTCAGCTAAGGTAGGTGTAATCACATGAGACTGCGTTATTCTGCTATACTGTATTGTGAGCTTTTGTTGGCGGATTGTCAATAAAAAAAACTTTTTTTACATGGAGTGCATTTCAAATCAAGCCAGGCTGATTTGAAATGTAT
Organism: Danio choprae; assembly: GCA_903798125.1. Taxonomy (NCBI): domain Eukaryota; kingdom Metazoa; phylum Chordata; class Actinopteri; order Cypriniformes; family Danionidae; genus Danio; species Danio choprae. The sequence goes on from CAIGQW010054459.1 coordinate 4,776,100, forward strand.
GCTTCCTAAATAAAACCTGAAATAAGTTGCTCTGAAGTACATTTCTCTGCACTTTTTAGATGGCTTGTCCAGAAGAGGCACTATAACCTGTATAATAATTTTCTCATATTGCAGATGTCGGTTTGGTAAACACAACAGTGTCGTGCAAAAATGTGTAAAAAATGGTAGCTGTAACTGTGGTCTTTGGAGGTCCTTGTGGCCCTGTTTACATAATGCAAGTCAAAAAAGCATATACAGGCAAAACAATAGGAATACTGTAACGGCGGCTTATTACTTTGAGTCACATGTGAAGTCTTATAAAATGTTTAATGGTTAAATTTTATAAATACTTGTGTGTATATTTATATTTGTGTTGTGTGATGCAAAAATATTATTAAGATTAATTATAATTTAGTTGTGCAGCATGGTGGCGCAGTGGGTAGCACAATCGCCTCACAGCAAGAATGTCGGTGGTTCGAGCCACGGCTGGGTCAGTTGGCATTTCTGTGTGGAGTTTGCATGTTCTCCCCATGTTCGCGTGGGTTTCCTCCGTGTGCTCCGGTTTCCCCCACAATTTCAAAGACATGCGGTATAGGTGAATTGGGTAAGCTAAATTGTCCGTAGTGTGTGTGTGTGTGTGTGTGTGTGTGTGTGTGTGTGTGTGTATGGATGTTTCCCAGGGATGGGTTGTGGCTGGAAGGGCATCCGCTGCGTAAAACATATGCTGGATAAGTTGGCGGTTCATTCCACTGTGGCGACCCCAGATTAATAAAGGGACTAAGCCGAAAAGAAAATGAATGAATGAATATAATTTAGTTCATGCAAAAACTTAGAAAATAATTTAAAACATGCAATTTTTGAAAGATCATGCATCACAGAAATATATTATTTACAAAATATCAAAAAAAAAAAGAGTTAAAATAATAAAATAACAATTAAATAAAAATATTTTAAAATAATAATAACAATTCACAGTATTACTGTATTTCAAAAGCATTAAAACAATTTTTAAAACAGTTAAGAGTAGTGTAAGTTAATAGTTTTTTTTGTTTGTTTATTTCATAGGAGTTATTTTATATGCATGCTCTTAGTGAATCACGAATCGTCCCACTGGATGTATATATAATTTCAGTATTAGCCATATTTGTATATTTATCTGTGTCATATGTTTCCTGTCACCAGAAGCAAAACTGCATTTGTAGGCTTTCCCCACCTCTGAAATACTATTTTAATGCCTGTTTTTATTTATTTATTTAAGCTTTTAAAAAAAAAAGATTTTTAAACTCGTTCCTTTTTGAGATTTCCTTTTTCAGCTCTTAAAGATTAAAGCTAAATTAACTATAATAATTTATTGTGTTAAACATTGTGACATTACGACAATAATGTGAGGTATTTGTAATAATTCCTCCAAGCAGGTTTATTTTAGGACAGAGGCAATGATTTCATCAATCAACTTTAACGAACAGACTCTTATTGAGTCACATTGCATGGCACATATTTGCTGTGAGAAGGGCATCATTATTTCCTGTGAGTGACAGAATCTCTTTTCCCTAAGCAGACAGTTGGAGAGGCGTCGCTTTTCTGAGATGCTTTCAGCTCTACAGACACTGCTCTGTGAATATGCGCTGTCAATGCTGTGTGTGCTTGCTACCTTATAGGATAGTTACCCAAAAATGAACATTCTGTCATTATTTACTCGTACTTATGTTTTTCCCCAACCATACATTGCTTTTTTTTTTTTTTTGCTATACAACTGATAGTGACCAGTTGCTCCGAACAGCACATTAAATAAAAGCTAGATATATACACAGTCAGAACATTATTTCTTGACATTCAGTATTGCGTTTTTGCATGTTTCCCCATTTTTACATCATCTAACTCTTACTTAATTGTTAAATACAAGAAGAATTTGGTTACAGTACACAGTTAAAAAAATAGTTCACCCCAAAATGTACATTTCCTGATTATATTATACACATTTCTTCTGCTAAAGAGAAATGAAGGTTTTGGAGGAAAACAATCCAGGATTTGTCTCCATATAATGCAAGTGAACATTGACTGTTTTTAAATATTTAGGCTTCTTCAAAATAATCTACACAAGCTTAGCACACAAATAAGGGTCTTAATAAAAATTAAGATGAAAATTATGTTCTTAATTACTTATGTTACTTAGTGGTGTTGTTCCAAACCCTTGAGAACTTCGTTCATCTTCAGAACAAAAATTAGGATATTTTAGGTGAAATCTGAGAGCTTTGTCATCCTCCATAGACAGGAACGTAACGTATCCCAAAGGTACCAAAAACATGCTGAAAACAGACTAAGGTTTGTGGCTCAATCAGAATATTATCAAGCTACAAGAATCATTTTGTGTGCACATAAAACAAAAATAACTAAATATATTATTAAAAATAAATAGATAAAACTTTACAAATATATCTAAATTTGTGTTTGGAAGACAAATGAAAGTCTCTGGGGTTTGGAACGACATGAGGGTGAGTAATTAATAACATAATTTTCATTTTTGGGTGAAGTAACCCTTTAAGGGGCTTTAAATGTGGCATGGTTGTTGGTCACAGTATTTAGATTCTAGGGTCAGAAATTTGTTGTAAATATGGTATAAATAGAAAATACATTAGCAGCATCTTAAATTGTTTTTAAAAAAATAAAAAATAAAAATTGTATTCAAATTATATATTTTCTTTATATTCTGGAGCCATACAATATCTTTATATAGCTTATAAATATATGCAGCTTGAGTCACATGGCCCACTTTTCTTCTGCTTTTGTGGCACCTTTTTTCAGCTTGACAGCCACTATGAACTGTCATTCAAAGGAAAGAGCTTTTAAAAAAAAATCTTTGACAGCAAACCGTTTGAAATGGCATGCGGTGCTCTTTACTATTCCTTTAAAGTCTTCTTTAGCTCCATCTTCAGTAGCATTGCAGCACTATTGCAGTTTGTAGGTCCCATTCACTGTATGCTGTAAAACAGATGCCTCAAATCAAATCTTCATGCAGTCTGTTGTTAAAAATCTAGTGGCAGTCACTGAAAAAAAAAACAGCCATACAGACACTCAGCTTTGGACACCACTGCTCGATAATATGTGTCAGAGTTCAGTGTTCCCATCTGGCAAAATATACTTAAATTTATTCTGTGGTCACGAATGGTGTTGATTATGACGGTGAAAGACAAGAGAGAGATGGGTTTAGAAAGATACAGCTGCTGTGCTCACGGCCTGTGGGAAGGCTAACAGGACCAGCTGCCTGCCCCTGGTGGGATGAGGAGAATTAACCGCCATCAGCTCTCTAATTATTACCCCCTGATCCAGCAGCACATGGAGTCAGCAGGGCCTGTGTATCCATTACCACTGATGATGCACACAGTGAGCGGAGAGTGTTTTCTCTACCCATGGGCTGCGGAGTGGATGATAGGGTTGTACACCCATTAAAATGTATTGGAGGATGCCTTTTTACTATTTATTCCCGACTCTGAATTGATCATCCAGAATTGACATTGACGAAATGTGTATATAGTATATATTCACAATACATAATGTAGATAGTACATAATTGTGTGGTGTGTGTGTTTGGGTTTTGTTAAAAATAATAGCAGTATTTTGAACAAAGGTGAGTAAAGCTCAGAATCGTTATAATAACTTTTATTTCAATACACGCAAATGCATTGGAAACACTGAACATTCCATTCTAATGCAAAACTTATATTAAAAAAATGGTTATGTATATTATCATATATATTATCAGACAGTTTGTTAGACGACCCCTAAACACTAAATTCTATCCACAGACACTGAAGATGTGGTGGCGCAAGCACCATGATATGGGGGATGCTTCTCCTACTACTGTGTTGGGCCTATTTACCGCATTACAGGGTTCATGAATCAATTTGAGTACATCAGAATATTTAAAGAGGTCATGTTGTCCTATGTTAAAGAGGAAATGCACTTGAAATGAGTTTTTCATCACGGCAATGACCCCAAACACACCAGTAAGTGGTCTTGGTTCCAGACCAACAAGATTAACAGTATGGAGTGGCCAGTCCAGTCCCAGAAGTTAACCCAATAGAAAACTTGTTGGCTGACATAAAAAATGCTGTTTCTGAGGCAAAACCAAGAAATGCAGAGGAATTGTGCTTTGTAGTATCTGTTTAAAGGTGCCAGAAGTTGGTCAACTCACAGATGTCAAGCAGTTCTCAGAATACATGGTTATACAACAAAATATTAGTTCAGTTATTGTCAAGAAAGCTAAATCGTCAAGCATTTTTGAGTTAATGTAGTAAATATTAGATTTTATACAGAAAAATTCAGACACTGATATTATTTAAACAGCCTAATAAATTAGTTTTCCATAAAAGTAATAATATATTTAATCTATTTTTCTTCATGTTTAGTGTTTCCAATGCAAATTTGTGTATTAAAATAAAAGCATTTTGAGTTTTAATAAATTTTTTAACATGATGTTTGAACACAAATGAGTATTACATAAATATAAATATTATGTATTATATATGTATTGTGTGCGTGCGTGCGTGCTGAAGATTTTTATGAAAGCTTATGAGATTTTGGCAATTCATTATAATGAACTGAAAGAGAGTGAATTCTTAGATCATTCTTAGAACAACCCTAGTGGTTGAAGGAACTAAATAATATTTAATATGTGAAAGAAAAATAAGTTTAAAATAGTATATGTATTGTTTGCTTGTTAGTTAATGAATCTTTTTGTTATTTGATGTATGTTCTAGGGTGGCAAACACAAGATTATGGAGAAGTGCAATCTGCCTCTGACTGGAAAGCAGTGTGTAGACCGTATAATCACAGAAAAGGTGGGTTTTGATTTACAAGAGTCATTGATTTCATCCTTTGTACATTAGGAGGCTGCTTTAATCAACAGCCCACACTTTGTCCACCCAGTCTCCTCTGGTTAAGAATAAATGTCATCTATTCAGCAGCTTATCACTTCATCAATATACCGAATCTGTCTCGGATAAAACTTCAGTCAACACAGAGAAAAGCTGTGAAAATGGCTTTGCTCTTTTCTCTTAACGCATGTACAAAGACATAAGGGGACATGATGAATTGTTATGACACTGCACATAGGCAGTGGAAAATGGAAATCCAATTATTGGACCAACCCTAATCAAATCCCCTGATCGGAGCGACATTACATATTGACTATTTTTTTCAGACCCAGAGCTTCTTAATGTGAATGTTGCTTAATAATATTATCAGCTCTGCCACATGGCCTGGATTCAGAGAGCTGGGAAACCCAGTTTGTTCGTGAAGACTAATGGTGCATTACATTTGTACTCGTAAAGTAGGAATTTTGAACTGGAATTTCAAAGGAAGCGCAACAACCTTGATCCAGTATTACTGCTCTGTGTCAATAGAAGTGAAACAGCAGTAAAATATAGTTGTTAGCCATTCTGATTGCATCACAATAAATTCAGCTGAACACATAATTAGCTATTTTACATCCAATGATCCACAAAACTGGAATATCGCATTTGCAAATAAAGCACAGTTTCCATCCGATGAGCCAAAGAGAACAAATCCGCCACTTTCTGATAAATTGCCGCAAATATCAAAAATTGAATGAGACTGCTCTTTGGGAGTGCAGCAACTTAAGACTCTGGGAGGTAATTATACTAAACCACTTTGATGACAGATTTTGGCTGAGGCATTTTAGAATGACCAAAACAACATTTCAGATGTTTTACAATGTGGTCGGTCTGCTGGTTTGTCCATTAATGTCTTCCCATCACGTCCATTTTTATCATCACACGATCTGTTAAAACAAAATGACATTACTTTTCTGATTCGCACACTAAAATGTATTTAGTATCATCTATCATATATTATTAAATATCATAGTTTGTGCATTTCTTTTCTTGTCGGATAAAAAGTTCATCCTCAGTTGTGCACATTCATTTTTATGTGCAATTTTCAAAATGTATGCATTCTTGGCTTTCCAAAATGCGCACAAAACAGGTGGATGGAAACATAGCTAAAGCTATCTAGCTAGCTAATTCTATCTACATGACTTCAAGCAACACACAGCAGTGTTTGATTTTTGAACAAATCTGTCTTTTCGAGCAGTTTAGGTGACCCATTCATAAAAGCAATCATTTGCTTAAATCCAGAATGCAGAATGAATCAGCAGCTTTGAACAAATCAGTTGAATTAATGATTCAATGACTTGCTTAATTGAAACCACCATCTACAGACAGATTTAATTTCCCATTTAAAAGTAATACTTCATTTTTTCCAACATTTGTTCTCATTTTTTGTCCAGAATTTTTATCCAGAATGCTTATGCATAACTATACAGGGCTGGGGCGATATGACAAAAATTATGATATAAGTCATCTCATTTCTTGATGTCATGACATAATGTAGTGCCATTCCTATAAATTCAGTGAGTTAGTTAATACAGTATATATTGACCACATGTAAAGGACAGTTTCTTTTATGCATTTTAAATTATATATTCAGAAATATACTCATTCATATGTGATCCCATTTTTCACTTTATTTAGAACTCCAGGGCAAATGTTTGACTAAAAATGTAAAAATATAAAAACCTTTTCCAAGACGAATGATTAAAGGTCCAATATTTTAAAAAACTCTCTAAATAAAATGCAAAATGTAAACATTTCTTAATTCTTTTTGTAGTTTGCCACAATGCTGTTATTCATGTTTCTGCATCCTTGTAATGCTGTGCTCATATAAATTCTGAAAAAGTGTTACTGTCAACAATGCATTTTGTGACACCATAAAATAAATGCTAGAGCATAATATGAAACGATAGACTTGTAATTTTGGTAAACCAAACACAGTTTTAGATTAAATATCTTGCATGAACTGAGGATGAGTAATTTAACATCGACTTTTCATTTTTGGCTGAGCTATTCCTTTAAATAGCCTTACGAGAAGGTTTAATCTCTCCAGTCCAGACAGATGCAGCTGTTCATAGAGTCTCTCAGCTGGGTTTTATGGACTGCTGCTGGCTCTTGTAGATCCGGCTTCTCATCTCGCCAGCAGTATCACTGGACTTTATTACAGCAGTCCTACATGCCGTCCTCCCCTTCTCTCTCTCCCTCACCTCCTCTTTGTATGCTATGCCAGCATTTGCTTTTGTAACAATTACACAACGTGGTTTCCAATGAAAGGATTCTGTCAGCGTTTCGAAAAGGTTAGACGTCTCCAGCTACACTGCCACCACCTTCTGTTCGGCCTGTGTTTGTCGTGTCACCCTGCTGTTCAACACAACCCCTGTCTGTCAGACTAACAAGCTGAGCTTCTGTATTGGGAAGAAGAGGAACCTTTCGTTTAACCCTCATGCTCTTCAAGACCTCGAGGCCAGTTTAATAGCTAATGAAACTTAAAGGATCTGATTAATGCCATGTTTTAATCTCATGATAATAAGTCTATAAATAATTATAACGTCTTTAAATTAATTTATAACATCTAAAAATGAATATGATGAAAAAAATAACATTGCCTTTTAAAAAAAGTGAATAAAAAAAACATTTTATTTCTGTATTTCAAATATAGTGGAAACATTACACATTACATCAAAGTATTAATAGATGTTATGAATTATGTGTGTTAAAAAGTAATATTAATCTATTTAAAATAGCAACATTAATATTTTTCATTTTAAACTCAAACACATAAAAGATCATTTTACACTTCAGTTCAAATTACTGAACTAACATTTAATTGTATAGCCATTGGTATTGTAACTTTTGCTTCAAAAACTGTGTTTTTAATTTCACCCCATATATTTTCAGTTGGGCTCAGGTCAGGGTATTGAGCAGACCATTCCTTTACCTCAGTTTTTTTTTGTGTGTAACCACGTTATTGCTCACATACTTGTGTGTTTGTGGTTGTTGTCTTGTGGAAACACTCATTTTAGGAAAATTTCCTCTTCAGCATAATAGAACATATTTACATTAAGTATTTTCATATATTCAAACTGATCCATAAAACTTGGTAAACAATAAATAGGCCCAATGTCACAGTATGAGAAACATCCACATACCATGGTTTTTGCATGTTCTTCAGTGAACTGAGGCTTGAATTGTATTCCTGGGGGTTGTCTGACGTACTGTCAATGGCCACTAGAACAATTTTACTGTCATCAGTTGAAATTTCTGTTTAGGCCAGTCAATGTGTCTCTTGGCAATTTTTTTTCCTAATTCTGCATATGCCTTTTCTTTTCTTTTTCAACAATGGTGTTTGATGGAGGCTTCTTGCTGACAACTGAGCCTACATCAAACGTCTTCTGACTGTAACTGTACTTACAGGTAATTTTATACCATCTTTGAGGTTTCTGAAGGTAATAATTTGCTGTATCTTTGCCACTCTGACTATTCTTTGATCTGTAAATTGTAGTGGCTTGTATTCTTCCACATATTTCAGGTTTTTGTTGCCACTTTATAGAATTTGAGAAAGTTTTAGATTAGCGTCTTAGAATTTATACGATTTTCCTTCTTAAATCAAACTTTTACATGAATTATTTGGAACGATCTAATTTGTGTAACAAAACATATTTATACGTAATTTTTTTTTTTTTTTTTTTTTAGAGAATAAATGAATTCCTTCATTAAACTCCACACTGTTATTTTGAACTCACCCCTTTTTATTGCTATAGTCAATTATTCAGAACAAGCTACACAAATGACTCAACGGTTGGGTCTGCTGTTTTTCTAGTACACTACTACATCCATCAAAAAATCATTTGCAATCCACATTTGTCTCTATTCCTAATAACAGTGGTTATTAATAAATACAACAGTATTTTTAAATACAACTGTACAAAATAACAAAGTAACAAAAATGTGCCATATTTTAGACTTTTTATATTAATTTGTGGACAAAAAAATACAAAAGTTTGTGGTAAAAGTTTGGCCAACAATACAGTAGTTCAATGATTAATAAACTTAAATTTCAGTCACAGTAAATTGTAAAAATGCTCAAATTAACAGCATTTTTACTTCAAATATGACAGGAATGTTGTCAGACCCTGGTAGAATAAAAAAAATCAAGTACAAATCCAGAGAAACCGACAAATTTCAGATGGTCTCTTATTTATTTTTAATAGCTGTAAGTGTTTTATATGTTCATTGTTGTGCTTATTTTTTATTATAAGATGCTTGTAATACAGTATGAGGCTCTGTCATAGAAATTGAACCAATAAATTCCAGCAAACACTCTTTCGTAAAAACGCAGATGAATCTAAAAGCGGCTTTCTGAGCCAATTTGCCTCTTGTCATCTCAGCGGCACACATATCTCCAGCGATGGAAGTTTTTATATAAACATTGCTGGCAAGCTGTGATGTGATTACTCCATCCATCTTGCCGCATTTGACTGTTCAATTTGCCTTCCCCTGATTGTTGGGAAAAAAACAACAACAACAAACAAGCATGCAGCACAATCTCTGAGGAGAGAAAGATTTCTGGGTTTTTTGGGGAAGCAGGACTGTCAGAGTTTAAGACTGGGACAGGTGGATTAATCCTATCGGCTGCATTGTTACACAGCAGAGAAAATCCTCCAGCAATTAGAGGCTCTCATTGAGGTGGAAGAGAGGATATAGAGACAGCAGGCTCGAGGCAAGCGTGATGCCCGTGGCAGGTTGTGCTCCACAGGTTTCTGGGTCACATTGAACATTAAAAACAGATTGCTGCTTTCATGCGAACATGCATGATTTGGTCATTGTCATGCAGATTTTGTACAGGTCTTGATTTAACAAATGGGCTTTTGGTGGCTCTGCAAATGCCTTTATGTCTTTACAAACAACATTGTGTGGTAAATATCCTTTAAAACAATACATTTTGAAAATCCTGGGTTGTTTTAACACATTTATGGGTCACATATGAATAAACCCAATTGCTGGGTTAAAATTTCATTACAAACATTATTTAACCCAACAAAAAACAAAGCCAGCATTCTGTATTATATGTTATTATATTAACACTGTGATTGAGCCCAGTGTCAGAACTGTTTGATTTTTTAATCACTGTAAGCTGAAAAACAGAGAGAACATTAAAAAGCAATGTCTCTCCTAGTAGGGCATGTGAAATGTTCTCAGCTGAGCTGATTTTAAAGTACATTATCTAAATTAGAGCAAGATTAATATGAAAAAAGGAGGTATTTGAGCTCAAATCTGCTGTGCATAGGATCGTATATAATTTGAAATGTGGGTTGAAAATGCATTTAATTAAATATTCTACTTTTTCACAGATTGTGTCGGCATTACAATTTCAGTGTTATATAGATAATTATAAACAGAGCTGTAATTCATTCAGAGCATGAGCCTCATAGAAACGCTGAAAAATGAAGTGCATCTATAGTATTAATAACACTTATTATAAATGCAGCTTTACTGTCATTTTAATACATTCTAGGTTTTATTGTGTCTTTATGAAAACATTTAATTATAAACAGTTCAAGCTATAATATTTTTTTTTTTTAATGCACGATGCTCATTTTCTACAGCATGACTTGAGATGATCCAAAGAACATCTTCTTTAAATACTGCCATATAGTAAATATAACCTAGATATGACTTAAATAGTTAACACTGGATCTACATATATATATATATATTTTATGTATGTATGTATGTATGTATATATATATATATATATATACTTGTAAATACTTCCAGGTTTGAACTTCCAGTTTCAATTTAAATTCCTTTTCTAAAATCTAAAATCACATCACACAAAGTGCCTTTTCCTGTGCTTTTTTATTTTATCGCCACATTGCATTTCTGTACTCCATCTGACCACATCCTCAAGGTCAGAGCAGTTCACTTCCACATGGCTGCACATCTGATGCCACTTCTGTCATGGTCACATTGTTCTCCTCTCTTCTCCAGGCCGTGTTTGATGTGGACAAGGACAAAGGTTTAACCCTGATTGAGGTTTGGGAGGGTCTGACACCAGATGACATCAAGAAATGCACAGGAGCACCGTTTGAGGTACAGTTTTGGAATTACACAAGCGACTAATATTGAACACTTTCCACCATATTGATATTTAACCACACATGCAGCCCTATAATGGTTGCTTGTATGAAACCTAACATCCGAATTCAGTGCCAGCATTTTGACATTTCTGTTTTCTTGTTTCTCAACAGGTCTCTTCAAACTTGAAAGCAATGCAACAGATTTAGGAGATTTAGGTAAAAATGCTTCAGGTACATGTAGTTTGCACAGCTGACGGAAACCACACACTTGTCAAATCCCCAAAGCAAATCCTTTTACTGTAGGTCTTCGGCTGAAGATTTTTTTTAGGAAATTTCACTGAAGCATGCTCAAGAATACAAATATTCATCAAGCCATCGCAGTATCTTCAAGTGTTTATATAATTTCCATGAGTGTGCAATAGATGAATAGCATAGACATATTAGTTTATTTAAATGCCGAACTCTGTTAGACTAGCGTCAATAGGTACTGAATAGAGAATATTGTCATTAGTTTAAATCGGGTTTAAAATGAAGCAAACGTGTTTAATCCTTCATAACAATAAGTCTGGACTTCATAATTTATGTACAGTAGATTTACCATCTGCCCAACTAATTCACTTCACAGGTCTGAGGCCTTACATGCTCTTTCCACATTGTGTACATATCATTTGTACAAAGCAATAAATGTCTATTCGTGACCTGAGTGAAAATCAATATTCATTCATTCATTCATTCATTTTCTTTTCGGATTAGTCTCTTTATTAATCAGGGGTCGCCACAGCGGAATGAACCGCCAACTTATCCAGCATATGTTTTATGCAGCGGATGCCCTTCCAGCTGCAACCCATCACTGGGAAAGCTTTACTCCATATAATGAAGTTAAATGGTGAGCAAGGCTGCATTCTCACTACAAACCTTTGTGCTCAATTTAAAAATGTTTTATTTAGTTTGGATCTTCTTGTTATTTTATGAATGTGGCCACTATCAAATTCTAGTGTGATTTTATTTATTTATTTTTCCACTGACCTGAAAACTGCACACCTCCATAGTCAGTGTTTATATATTTATTGATACGATGATGTGCTTTGGAAGCAAGATCATTTATGTGCAGATAATGAGGATGAAGATGAGTAGTCAGAGAGCAAAGTTAAAAAAAAAAAAAAGAACAGTATGAGCCATAATGAAGTTTAGCTAGTATGGAGCTGTCAATATACTACTGTAACACTTGTGAGTTCACCTGACTGTCCCTCCACTGTACCTCTGCAACTGTCTGTCATATTCGCAGAATGTAAAACCTTTGCAGCGACTCACTGTCTGCACACAAATATAAAGAATGTTGGTCTAGTGACATAAAAGTTGCATGAATTCAGATACGACTGTTTACACTGAGGTTACATTGCCAAACATCTGACCGATGTGTCCGATTTAGGACCACATATGAAAGTGACTCAGATTAGAATTGAAAGGCTCGGATTCCATGTGGTTTGTGCTATTCACACTGTCATGAAATAAAGCAAATGTGCCAAAAACAAAATCGGATTCGGGCCACATTTTCCTGCAGTCTGATTTATGTTGCACGCATTAGAGCTCAGTTCTGATGTATTGCTTAAGTCTGCTTAAAAAATGATAATAATAATAATAATTTTAAAAACATCTTTAAATATATACTGTATAAGTTATATATCTGAGTGACCACAGAGATACTGATCTGTAAAATCTCTGGAGTGACTGTTAGTGCGCAATTATATGGAACGTTGATCTACAGTGCTCAGCCTATACGAGTACACTCTATTTTGAAAATCAATATTTTTATCCATTTCTTAGTGAATATGGGTAGTATATTGGTGCATTTAAACAAAACAGATTTATTAAACAGATATATTTATTAAAATAAGATTTTTGTCATCTTTAGAAATTGAAAGATAATACAGTTAAATTCATGCAAAATATTGCAAAAAAACAAAAACAAAATTACAACATTTCAACAAAATTGTAGATATTTTTAGTTTCTCTTGATTTTTGCTATTTTTGAAAATGTTATTTAATATTTTCCCCTAACATATACATTTGGGCTACTAATTTTTAAACCATTATTGTAAGTTATTTTGTTAGATTAGCTCCAGATTTGGCTTCAGTACTGAAATATAATTCAGTGCACAAATATAATATTGTAAAGCATCCTATAGAAAATATTAATTTAAATGAGAGATTTGTAGAGGGTGTACTCGTATATGCTGAGCACTGTATGTTAAACTATAAATGCATGAATTTCAATTACTGTTCACAACGGGATATCTTTATCAGATTTGAGACCACCTATTGCCCAAACCCAAATACAAAAAAAAAAAGGTTTGTGATTTGTGCTGTGCATACTATCAGGAAAATCCGATTCCCGTTATCCTGTAGTCTAAACGGCGCCCAAGACAGACAGTTTATTATCATCATTGAAGATATCCATAGAAGCTCTTAAATTTGTTGTTTTGTCATTTACATGGCACGTCTGTTTACACCTGTTGCACCTTGTGTCCTTACGCGCTTTGCAATTCACACTTGCAAACATGTATTTTGACTGTGCTATATCTAGCGTGACGTGAAAGGGTGAGAATGTGTGATTCACGGATGGAGGAGTCGTCCGCCCTGTTTCTCGACGCAAACAGTAATTGTTCAATAACATCAAATGAATAAATTAAATCCGCACTCGCCACGCGCGCCGACGGTTATCTAATTGCGCGCGCACTCCGCAGACACGTAAGAGAAGGAAAAACAAAACATAAAAGACATGTTATATACACTGAACATCTATGTGTAAGTAAAGACGCAGTTGAAATCCAGAAGGCTGGGAAATAGTGATGTAGCCTATGTGCGGCGCGCGCGTCTCGGGGGTGTGGTGATGCTCGCGCTGTGAACTCACGCGAGCGCGGCGCTGAAGACTCGAGCACTCAGAGCGAGCGCGGACACCGAGCACCGGAGAACCGACAGCATGGCTTCGTCTCAGGGGAAGAGCGAACTCCGTTATGCGGACTGGATGTCAAGTTTACCGGACACCTTGCACGGCATTCCTCTTACCAACCTCGCCATTCCGGGTAAGCTTCATTTTGGTTTAAAATGCGCTTATTGGAAGAACACTAAATGTGGACAGAAATCGCCGAGGGGTATATATACGAAGAAATTAAATATTTAGCTTGGGGTCGTATTAATAAATCACTTAACTGTCCTTTCAAAAAGTTATTATTATTTTGGTAAACTCTTATTGGTTAAAACGCACATCGCAGTGAGGTCACCTATAAATCTAGATAGAATGGGTTAATTTTATGACATAAGCAATTATTGTGTGACTAATGGGTTGTCGGTATTCATTTCGCTCCAAACAAGCGAGTTTATAATAGTGTTAAAACGAGTGACAGAAATTAAATAGGACACTTGTTGCTCAGGGCTCGAAATCCGTCTCTGCGATGGATCAGGAGACACATTACACATGTGCCACAGCCTTGACCAGATTACATTATTACGAAATAACACAGAGATTATACATAGACCAGTAATGTTGTTAGATGACCATCAAAGGAAAGTAAGCATAATTGCCTTGTCACTGTTTTACTGGACATCTAATAATATAATTCACAACAATTCATCATCATTTACTTTAAACATCTTAAACCCTAAAAAAATGTTTTGCATCTGTGGTTCGTTGGAGAGCCTTTAGCAATAAAACCACTGGGGGAGATTTTTTCCCCCACACTTTCTGTCAGACAAATAAGTTTATGTTCACTGAAATATTCTTTGGGGAACCCATTCTTTTTAGCATTGCTTTTATTTTATAGCAGAAAAACACCTTTTTTCACTGCTAGAATTTTGGGTAGTAACTAGCATAGAATATAAATATAATAGCAATATAAATATTATAGAAACTATGGTTTCACCTTTTTTGGTTCCCCAAAGAACCCTTTTCCCTAAAAATGTATTGTCCGTTGATGTTCAGACTTTAGTAAGATTGGCAACCATAGATGCCAATAAAGAACCTTTTTTTTGTCATGAAGTGTAGAGCAATAAAAATTATTTGGGAGTCTTTGAAACAGAAAATGCGCACGTGTTTGGCATTGCCTATTTTCATGTATCAATTAAAAAACGTTGTCAGCATTTTCTGTCGTAGCAAACATAACAAAGCTCTCTGTACTTGTAAAAATTTGCACCTTCATGAATGCTTAACACACCATGCTTAAAGTGATAGTTCACCCAGAAATGAAATTTTGCTCTTTATTAACCCTCAGTGATTTAAAAAAAAAAAAAAAAAAAATCAGTAGAACATTAAAGATGTTTGGCTGAAACTGTGGTTCTTGGAGATTGATCAAATCCAAGTCAGTGACTAGTAGCACTTTGAGAGTCCAATAAAACATATACAGGTACACCAAAATGAACACCACGTGGTTCTTGACAATACACTAAAGTCCTCTGAGGCAAAACGATTGTTCTGTGCAAGAAACAGAGCATTTTTCACTACATTATTGCATTCACTGCTTTGGCAAACGGTCCCGAGTGCATTCACAACAGTCTGGATGCAAACAGTTTTTTGCATTCCTTTTTAAATAGGTTTCATCTCCCCACATAAGAACAAAGTATCATTTACATGAACAATACAACATACACTGAGTTTTGTGAATAAGCTTGCACAACGGCCTGCTTGTTTTATAGAGATCCATGATAACATTCACATTACATTTACTCATTTAGCAGACGCTTTTATCCAAAGCGACTTACAAGTGAGGATAACGGTATATAAATGCTCCCACACAAGTCTGTTATTTTATAACTTAGGGTTAGGACCGGTGTTAGGCTGTATGTTCAGCACAGTGATTTGTCTCAAGTTTAGCATTTGTTTTCTGTTGTTGTCAATGATAGTGGCACTTTTTTGAGCACCTGCAGTGGACAATACCACGCAACTGTCAACAAATAATGTGCTAAAGACTTTCAACTTGTAATGATACAGCGGGGATACTCTGTATTATAGAAACCGACTGACAATTTGATGCACTTCAGAAATGCTCACAGCTACAGATAGAACAGTGCTCGCATTTCTGCAGCACAAAAACGCTTTGGTGGGCACACACCCTTATGGCTTGCATAGTTCTGAATAGTGTTTTAAAAGCTGAAGCAATCAGCCCGGACAGCTCTCCATAATTAACCTCTATGTTGGCTGATTTCAACCCTGTGCCACATTGACCAATAAACCGACCAGCCACCTCCAAATAATCTGCCTCATCATCAGTTATAGATTCAGATTTCTTGATCGTACTGTACAGTAAGTGCTCTGACTTGCATACTGTATGAATTTACAACCTAATCTGCATAATTAGCATGGATGGCTGAAGCGGAGTAGGACGCCTCATGCTACTGATAGTCAGTATTTATCATTCCAGTAGTAGTGCTGAAGCACAAGCCTACTTAAAAGACAACTTGACCCAGTGCCATCATCGCATTTCTGTTAAACTTTTGTTAGACAGAGTTGTCTGTGAGCCTGTGGGTGGGTGATGAAAAGTTGTAGTGTAGCAGCTGTTTATCAAATGGCTGTAAACGAATTAAGTCACGGGTAAGATTTCTGGACACGTACCACTCCCACACAGATCTCTTGCAAATCTGTGAGCTTTTGAGTTGCTCTCACAATATGCAGTTAAGATTAATGCTTAAAAGTCTGTCTGTCTGTCTGTCTGCCTGTCTGTCTATCAAATTATGTTCATCAGCAATGTAATTGTGCATCCATCCATTCATTCATAGTGCTCTGACCCATTGCTTAACCCATTGGCAATATGTTATTTTTATTATTTATTTATTTTTCAGTTTAGCTGTAGGCCTACACAAATATAATTAGACTAAGCAATGGTCATTTTAGCTCCTCTGGATCAATTCCTAAAACATAATCATTGATCCTTCGCCTTTGTCTCATGCATATTTCAGTAGTGCTTTATTTCAGCCTGAGGCACTTTTGCTCTCTTGCTGTCATATTGTTAGGCTGCTGGAGGTTCGAATGATCCTCCAGAAAAAAAAGAGCTTTTTTTTTTGTTTTTCTGAAACCTTCTTAATGCGTTTTGTTTTATTCCAAGTCTGTCAAGGTAGCATGAAACCAAAATCGACCTATTTACTTTCTTAATGTATGGTCTTCTGTGTTATGCTGCAGGTTATTCTAGTGCATGTTATTCAACACATTTTCACCCAACTGATGTTGCTTCAGTTGTGCTTACTGTTGAAAATATTAACCAATAGAGTGCAACAGTGCCGATCCATGTTTTTTTCTCTCAGCGTTCTTTGTTTCAGAAGTATTTTTTTTTCTATTTATTTTCCCCCACAGGGATATAAAAAGGTCTTTGCTAAAGCAATGAACTGAAATAACCCGCTACAAGGTGAATCATAACATTGCAGACATGATTTTTAAGCCAAAAATGTATTGAATATCAAACAAAAAGATTCATTTAGCAATACTGCGTACTTACAATAGCTGTAATTAGAAAAACATAATTACTTGAACACTATTGTGAATAACATTACTGAAATAAATAAAAAAATAATAATTATGAAATAGAACTAACCATAACTATTTACACTTACTAGCAATGTATTAGGGCCAAGTGTTCAACTGCTCATTACCAAAAGAATCTAATCAGCCAATAACATGGCAGCAATTCATTTAGCAGCAATATAGGGGAGAGCGGGGAGGAAAGTAGCATGGGACGAAAGTAACAAAGCGATTTTCTCAAAGCCTTGACAACCTTTGCTTTCCAGGCTATAACAGCACATTCAGCATGCAACCCTGCATGCTGAATGTGGCACAAACAAAGGTGTTCGTTGATGATGCCCTGACTGAGTGTGGAATCATGGGAGTTGTTGTCTTCATTACATCCTATGGGACTCCTGCAAAAATCATGTTCATAGATGAGCTAAAGTATTCAAAACGCATTTCAATGGTAGTAAGAGTCAGAGGAAAGATGTGCTCATGCTACACTTTTCACCCCATTGACTTCGATTCATATGTATGTGAATGTGACAGAAACACAAGTTCAGACAAGTTTTCAGGTCGCTGCGTTCAGAAGTTCAAGCTGATTCTGAACTCTGACATGCGAATTCACATTGTATGAATGTGTGAAACCAATAAAAGACCAGAACTTGACCACTCTGTACAGAAATGTAAAATATGGAAAAATCAATCCTGCTACAGAATTTTGTCACTAGTTAAAATAGCTTATTTCTCTGGATTCTTCTAAACATTTGGAATAATGTAAGTGCATTAGACAGCAAAATATATGGCACTGTTCTAGTGATTTTATGATATTTTAATAAAAATATTTACATATTGTGTCTTTAACAACATTATAGTTCACTGTAGGTCTGGCTTTCACATTTATCTTTAGTATGGTCAAAAATCACTTCCCCTGTGAAGAAAATGAATGGGATTTTTGTTCTATGACATAGTTACATCTACCAAATTCACTCTCGGTTCAGCTCTGTTCTGGTACAAACTTTTCTCAATCCAATATAGTATACAATATCCTAAAATAAAATCTCAATCTAATCTCACTATACTTGAAAACAAATGACATGTAAAAATTTAAATTCATTACAAATATTGATGCCTGCACAAATTATTAGCTAAAATGTATTTTAATAAAAACTCTCCAATGCAATCCTTTTTGAAAGCCATCTGCTTCAAATGTCATTCAAGTCAGTTTGTGGGCATGTTACAGGTCATCGATGAGCCTGATATTTTTAAGCCCTGCCGCTCAGAAACTCTGTGTCTCTGCCACCTCCTGTGGTGTGAAGGTCAGTGCTCGCGCTCAGAGAATCTAGAGTGTCTTTTATTCCCTCAATCGGAACTCTTTTTATAGTCCTTCCAAATTAAGAGCCTCAAGAAATCATTGTAGCCTCTCAAACCTCTCCTCAGATTAAAGATTTGACTGGCTGCAACTCAACATTGTTTTCTTGCTGCATCAGTATTGGCAGTATTCTGGAGATCGGCTAGTCATCCTCCACATACACACTTGCAAAAATATACATACTGGCAAACAAGTCCAGGAGTTGAAGGCATAAGCCATAACAATCCAGAATGAAATTGTCGGATATTGACCCGCCCCTTACAACCCTGCCACGCCCCTTAAAGGTATAGTACACTCAAAAATGAAAATTCCATCATCATTTACTCACCCTTCACGTTCAAAAACCCTTTTTTGTTTCATTCTTCTTTTGAATACAAAATAAGATATTTTGAAAAGTGCTCGTAGCTGGAGCCCATTGACTTCCAAAGTATATTTTTAATCCTACTAAGGAAATTGATGGGTCCCAGCAAACAGCATTCTTCAAAATATCTTCCTGTTTAACATTAAAAAGAAACTCATAAAGGTTTAAAACCACACGAGAGAAAACAATTAAGTAAATTTCATTTATGGATGAATGAACTATACCTTTAGCTTACTGTTGCTAACTAATCCTTAACTAATCTCTAATATTTTGGACACAGAACGACCTCCTCTTGTGAATGAGCATTCAAGCAATTCATACTTAAATATACCATGAAGTAATATATATAAAAAGTGTCAAATAAATATGGTGGATAACAAGATTAACTTGGATGCGAGGGTTTAAAGATCTCAACGCAAGTGGGAGAAGCCTTATGTTATGGTTGTCACAATGGCAGATGACAGCATCGAGGATCAACACTGTTCATGTACCACATGGTTAGATTATATTAATAATACTGTTAATAATCATTTGTTACATTTATGTAGCACTTTTCTCAGCACTCAAATTGCTTTACAGATTTAGAGGAGGGAAGCTACTCAATCACCAGCAGTCTTGTTTGGGTTTAAGAAATGCATCTTATTACCCCAAGCACTTAGCTTTACCATTTTTGTTACATAAACACTAGATCTGAATGAATAATTTAGGGTGATTGTAGTGCACATATATATTTTAAAATTTTCTTAATTATTTTTAAAATAAATTTTAAGATTATTTACAGTAATCATGTGATAATGAAACCAAAAGATTTATCTCTCTATTGCAACCAAACCTAAAGATCCACATGGAATTGATCCTCACCTGCCATTGGCTCATCTGCATTCGAGGGGAGGGGCTTACTGAAGGGTCAATTGTCAATTTCAGTGGCGATTTTTGTCACACAAAAAAAAATTTGGACATTAGCTATGCCTCTATTCAAAGTTGGAAGGCTCAAAATAAAAATAAAAGACTTTGAGAATAAAAAAAAATTGGGAGTTAATCACAGTTTCCATCCCATGTGTTCAACAGAATAAAATAGTAACTTCTGGTTGTTTGTGCAAGCTGAAAAACACAGTAAATAAGTTGCACATCAATCAGTAGATGACACATATTAAATTATAACATATGTAAATGTTATCTTGCATTTACATGTTTGTAAAAATTATTCAGTAGGATGCAAAATCATTTTGAAGATGGAAATTTGCTCAGGTGTTTGCTTTAAATGGATTAATTAAACCAATTTTTGAGATGGTTCTTTGGTAAGTCTAGTTATCCAATCACATCATCTACTGAGGCCAAACGACATGCCCTTTTGATGTGCAGGAGTTTATTCAGTTAATGTTTTTCACTCATAGTTTGTGTGCATATCTTTTTATCAAATTAAAGATTTATCAAACGCAACTGTGCCCATATTTTTAAATCTATGCACATCTTTGTATCAAATGCACATAAAACATAAAAATAGGCAGAAATGTAGATAATGTTACATGAACCGGAGTCTTTTTTCAGGATAATATATGCAGTTACAACTGAATCTGAATATTGATTAATTGTTCCTTTACAGACTTTATATTTTTCATTTTTGGATGACAAACACAGTCAAACAATAAGCTTTGGATCTTGCAATGTTTCTCTATGGAGTATAAACCTAAATATGAGTTCCAGTCTCGATGCAACTGATACTCAAAAAATAGTACATGTTTTGTGGACGTTGAACCTTTTTTATGTGTGTAATGAAATTATGTGCCTTTCTGAGCATCTTAGAGAAATGTTTTCTAGCAGAGGAAACCTTTAGTGTGGGTCTGGCTCTACTGTGCTCTGCTGGATGGCTGTCTTGATGAGGGCATCACCCTGTTACACTTGGCATTGTCATCTGCACTGGCAGCAGGACCGGAGCAGAGGGATTGTGCTAAAGTGACAGCATAAGCAGGACACCGCTGCTTTATCAGGCACCTGTATGCTTGGAAAATGCACAGTGTGTTGCGAATCAGAGAATTTGGTCTCATTAGAGGTTTATGGAGAGCCATAATTGATATTCATGCTACAGCTGTCATATTTTTCATAAGGGAATGCGCCTCTGCCCCTTAATCATAGTTAGTGTGTAATCAGCTTTTGAGGTGCAGCCAATGGCAGAGACTGTAGAAACAGAAAAATCTGTGTTGTGGCTTTCGCATTTGTTGATCTTAATCATGTATTTTTATGACATGAAAATGTACACATTAAGCACTGGAAATTGTGTTGAGTCAAACTTGTACACATTATACTGTGGTTCAACACGATCTTGAAATAATATTACAATTAAAAAAGACTGTTCTGTTTTTATAAATTTTAATCCCACCTATTGTGATTGGCAAATCTGAATTTTCTGCATAATTTACTAAGTCTTTGGCTGTCTACATATACATTGGTGTTTTTATTCCCATGCTATTGCCAAGTATTAAGTTTTCAAAAGATTAAGTGACCTATTACTGCATTTTTTGTTGAATAGCCGAACTGCATAGTAAAAGCTGCAGTTTTGAAAAATAGCTATGTTTCCGTGGACAGAGCCTTCATTGTTACATCATTGATCCAACAAAATCATTCTAATATGAGGTTTGATGCTCAAGAAACATTTAAAAAAAAAAATTGGAATCTGGCAGCAACATTTTTGTTTGATAACATGTCATATAATTACAATATAATTTATATATTTAATTAGCATGTTTTATTTTTAACAATTTATGTTTACAACTAATTTACATGTTTTTTTTTTTTACAATGTATAATTGATGTGTAGCTGGTGAATTTCCAGCTAAAATTCAATTCAGTAATTTTTTGTGTTTGTAAGTAATCTTGTATTTGCTTTACAATACTTTATTAATACAATAATTAGATATAATACAAATATTTTTTTAAAGTACTAAAAATAAAAAAACAATATTTGTATATTAAAGTGTCTATATCGCAAAATCGGGGACTGACAGTAATGTATACACTTTTTGATGCATGCTACATATGTAATAAATAACTATGTTTGTAATTAATAATAAATAAATAATTATGTTAGCAAATAATTCACAGTTATTTATATGCAAATAATGAATATAATATAATATAATATAATATAATATAATATAATATAATATAA
>CAIGQW010054459.1:4798464-4831480 GCA_903798125.1 Danio choprae
AATATAATATAATATAATATAATATAATATAATATAATATAATATAAATCCTAAATTAAACTTCAAATATTTTTTTGCTGTATGATTATTGAAAATGTTTGCAGCTCCTGCTAGTTATCTTGCCTTATTTTTCATACATTTTAGTGTCTGTAATCCCACCTATTCACTAATGAAGAATCTGTGGGATTATGTCACCATCCAGAGTTTTTAGATGAGCTGTGGCTTGGAAATCTAACAGCAGTGGTATGTATGAAGTGTTCTTGCCAGGTCTAGACGTTTGACCTTGAGGCAGCAGGAGAGCAGAGACTGCCATCAAAACTCAGCTGCTCTGCCAAGTCCTTCTCATGTCCATGAACAACATCCACAGCCAGCTATTGACTAAACTCTTTTATACCAAAGTCCCTTTAAGGCAAGTCTTTCCACTTAGTGGCCATCTTTGAAATACCTCGCTCCTCTTTTTGAACGGGGAAACATTAAATTCTCCAAAACTGTTTGCCAAGCTTATGATAAAATGTTATATTTGGAATCATCAATGAAATCTAGCAACAACCTAATCAAAAACTTTGTTTCTACCTGCTTGTATCATGTCAACAAATGAATTTTTTTTAGGTTGACTATGACCAACACCAACCTTCTTTATGGCTTTTTCTTGAGGACGCGATCAGATGTAATCCTGTCAATCAAACTATGCAATACTGTAAAAATGCATCACATATTTATATCATCCTCTGAATAATGCTGTCTCAGATTGCGCTGGTCTTCTGAGGTCATTTCCAACTTAATCCTGATGGCAAATCTTCCAACAAAATGGCCGCGACTTCATTGTTTACAATTACATGGGCGTTTATGTATTCATATGCTTGATGTCATGTGATTTGCATTTGAATTCTTGAGGTGGGATTTCATTAGAGATAATGAGATCAAATGCAAAAGGCTACCTAGCATTCGTTTTATACAGATTACAGATAGAGGAACCAAATAACATTTGTTTTCAGATGGAGCTACATGCTTTATGTAGATATAATTCAAATGTTGATGTCAGTAAGGCAAGCATTTGTTGAGATTCTGCTCTTTTTCTCCTCACATTTGCAGAGCCCAGGGGGTTCATAGCTATCAAGGTGTAGAAACTGAAGAACACAAGGTGGAATGAGCCCATCCTTTATAGAACTGTCTGTCTACTGTATGTCAATTGGCTAGTTTAATAAATGCGGGGCATCCTTCACTAGAGCAGCCATATGTGACCTAATCCAGCAAAATTAGTGACCAAATAACCCAAAGTTCAAAATTGAGACCTAAATTTAATATTTTGGTATCAATGGAAAGAGGAGACTCTATGCTTTAAAATGATATGACATAAAAGTCATACCTTAAATGGTTTTGAAGATATACCCATTTAAATTATGGTTGTCTGCCCTATTTGTCCAATTTAAAACCTTAGAAAATCGCGAGAATGTTTTTTTTTTCTGCCCATTTTTTGCTTATATCCTTCAAAATCCTTTGCATTTAAAGAGATAAACTATTTATGTTACAGCTTAATTTGTAAATTTGTATATATACAAATGCTATTAAGCCAAGTATTTATTTCAGTACATATTTTAAAAGGCACTATTATAAGTATTTACTGAAATCAGAAAGATTGAACAGAGGTGCTTTATTTTTAACAGTGTTAAAGAATTTATAACAGAGATACCAAAAGTTAAATACTGGGTTAAAATAAATCTCATATTCAGTGAGAGAGGCCATAGACAGACGTATCTTGTAAACAAAATCTTCATCAAATGATATAAATCCTGGCTCTCCATCGTTGTTTACAGCCCTTGCTGCAAACGGCATGTGTTTTGGCTAACTCATCATCTCGATCCATGCTAACAGTTTCCACACACACTGCTTCATAACTACACATAACCTTATTAACTTCCTTAACATCAGTCACAGGCTGTTCAACATTTTCCTCATCTTCATGATTCTCATTCACACTTCATTATAATATACACAGTATTGAATCTTTCTTGAATCGTGTGCCTGTCAAA
Organism: Danio choprae; assembly: GCA_903798125.1. NCBI lineage: Eukaryota > Metazoa > Chordata > Actinopteri > Cypriniformes > Danionidae > Danio > Danio choprae. Next base: position 4,800,495 of record CAIGQW010054459.1, read on the forward strand.
CGGGGGTTCCTTTAACAAATGATCAGCATTTATTTCACTGTTTATGTACATTTCTAAACTTTTTGATTGATTTTATACGTTTAACACCATATTTGGAGAGCAGAGATATTGATGTTTCATGAGATGCCGATGAGACGAGTTGACAAAAGCGATGTTCATTTCCAGCCAATTTAGAAACTTTAAGTCAACTTTAATAGTCATATATTAATAATACCTTTACTCAACGATCTGGACTACGACGCTTTGTGAGATTATTTTTGAATATCTGTTCTGTGAAAATAGTTCTAGAAACATAGTTTTTCATAGTTTTTTCACATTATTGGCCTTTATCGTAAAAATAGAGCGGTGCTACTTCTCACTCATTTCGCCAGATCGAGTCACATGTAGAAAATGGGAATCTATGTCATGGCGAGTTGCCATGTTTTCGGACACGCTCAGAAGCACACAATGTAAACCAATGCAAATCACCACAGAAAAAGCTGTTGCGACTGTTTTTATAGTAATACCTTTTGAAAAAACATCTTACTAACACTCAGAATAAAATGGACTAACACTTTGATACCTTTATAAACATTCTTTGTGTGTCTGAAAAGCTGAAAATATGCATTCTATAATATTATGTGAAGTGGAACTCAAAAAGCCAAGCATGGATGCTGAGGAGCGGATCAAATAAATGAACCAGCTTATCCGTAAGTGACAGGGTATCAACGAGCTGCCACAAGAAAGCATTTCCATATACGATTTTCTTCTTTATTTGTAGCGTGAGTGCTTACAATTTAATGCAACTAAGGCATGGGTTTTATAGGTTTTAGTGTCCCAAAATCCCAGAATGCATTGCACTGTGACGACACATTCCAATTCTCTATTGACTGTTACATTTTCCCCCATTGAGAACTATAAGAGGAACACGTCTTGTGTGTTCTGTATTTTTTGGTTCATAATAGAGGGCTGTTGAATGCTTGATTCTGATTGGCTGATGAAAATTCAAGCACAATTATTTCCTGATAAATACACAGCTAAAGTAGTTCCAGACAGGTCTTGACCACATTACAGTTCTGTATCCTTATGCTGAATCATTTCAGTTATTTCCCAGCATACATCAGCCAAAAATAAAATCAAAACAAACTAAAAAGCCAATTATTTTGGACTTATTTTTCAATAATTAGATTTTTGAACTGAAGGAGGTTACATTTGTCTGACGTTTGCACATGTACAGTAAACAATGAATTGACTAAGAAATAAATATTTTAAACATTTTCTATTTTTATTAAAACTAAAAATTTTTATGAAGCTAAAAGGCCCTGTTTGACTCAAGTTTAAATAATTAAAAGAGTTTAATTTCTGTTGTCTATGCATTTAGATTTATAGGGATTTTAGTATTGAGTCAAGTAATTAAATGACTTAAAAGTTTTTCAGACAAAGTATTTAGAAAAGTAATTTATGTGTGGTTTCTAATTTCGAGAGGATCACGTGCTTATGATTGAACATATGCTGGTATCGCATCAGCTCCGTATATTGCACTAATCAGACGAATACTGACACACTATAAATAACCAGAATTTTCCACTCCAGTGAATCCCCCCTTCCACCCCTACTCCTTCCCTTCTCCTGATCGGGCGGCACGGCGGCCCAGTGGTTAGCACTGTCGCCTCACAGCAAGAATGCCACTTGTTTGGCCCCTTACCAAGCCGGTCTGCGTTTCTGTGTGGAGTTTGCATGTTCTCCCTGTGCTCGCGTGGGTTTCCCCTGGGTTTCCCGGTTTCCTCCCACCATCTAAAGACATACACCATAAGTAAATTGACTACTCCAAAGTAGCATCTTAAGACAACTCTTAGCCAGCTATATCTCAGCACGTTCACAAGCAGGGGAGTTCTCGAGACCAACCTGAGCTCAAACTCCCCTCTCGCCCTTCAAATGGGAGGGAGCCCCGGGCTCGTGGATATTCTGAGCTCAGGGCTCTCTCCCGGGACAACATGCCAAATATGCTTTATTATCAATCATCAGCTAAGTGTGAACTCTTGAAATACAATTTTAATTTTACAACCATCAATCTTTGCTGCAGATAATTACTCTCTGAAAATTATTTTAATTGCTCATTTTTCTTTTCTTTAATCTCTCATTTCCTCTTCATAGCAAAGCATTGCATTGCTTTTGATGTCTACCCAAATGTTGCCTGTGATTAGGTTTAGGATTTAGTTTTTTTTATTTATTTATTTTCTGACAGATCACACACTCACATGCACAGTTACATACAAAATGATTCCATTTATTCAGAGTTCCACTAGTGGTATGAAACACCGTAATGGCTTCAAACCTCAAAGGCACCGTTTGCTTGTGTCTGATTCATCTTTAAATCTCTTCATCCATCCAATTGTTCATCCATTATTCCTGCACTTTAGACCCAAAGAGAGGATTTTTAGCGGGCTGTATCTCAATAAACAAGATAAATGGAAAAGATTAAGTGACCAGATGCGAAATTGCACAGTCACCATGGGGAAAAGAGTCGCTTTTTCCTGTAATGATGACTTATTTCCTGCTGAACCAGGAGGCCATCCCTTGTGGTTGACAGTGACATGTCAATCTTCTGTGATAAGTAGTTACAGAATTACCCCGGTGTTCACAGTGAATCTGCTGTAAGTGTTGCTGCTGCTGTTTTTATTTTTTATTTATTTGCATGACTAGCATGTCACTGCAATATGTAATGTTGGCCAGGGAGATTTTGAAAGATCATTATGGATTATAATTCATGCTCGATTTCACTCACATGACCAAAAACACAATAAATCCTTAGAGGCTTAGCTTCTGTAGGTGTCATTTAGTTATGTTGTGAACAGGTGTCTTGTGGTCTAGTTGTTACATTTTCATAATTATGGTTTTTAAAGCTTTTTATTTTTTAGTGTTAATGTTGTTATACAACTGTACTGTATAAGTTAGTTTTTAGCTCCATTTAATGAAACTTTTAAACACAAAAACATGCCTTTTAAACATTACAAAGAAATTAGCAACACCTAAGATTAATAGATATATAAAAATGAATTTGTATGCTATATGTTTATATAAAATGGGACCATTATATATAAAATTGGGGGCAGCACGGTGGCGCAGTGGGTAGCACAATCGCCTCACAGCAAGAAGGTCGCTGGTTCGAGCCCCAGCTGGGTCAGTTGGCATTTCTGTGTGGAGTTTGCATGTTCTCCCCATGTTCGCGTGGGTTTCCTCTGGGTGCTCCGGTTTCCCCCACAAGTCGAAGACATGCAGTACAGGTGAATTGGGTAAGCTAAAATGATCCATAGTGTATGTGTGTGAATGAGTGTGTATGGATGTTTCCCAGTGATAGGTTGCAGCTGGAAGGGCATCCGCTGCGTAAAACAAATGCTGGATAAGTTAGTGGTTCATTCCGCTGTGGCGAACCCAGATTAATAAAGGGACTAAACCGAAAAGAAAATGAATGAATGAATGAATATATATGAAATTAACTTTTTTTTTTTTTATTAAGATTTTTTTGGCCATTTATACTCCCTAACATAGTTCTTTTTATTTGCGTTGCTTTTGATTTCTTGCCAAAGTTCAACATTGTTTTGTACCAAAGCATGAAATGGGAGGAGTTTTAATTATTTATATATTTTATGAGGAAATAAGTTTTGAACACGTCACCATTTTTCTCAGAAAACATATTCTAAAGGTGCTGTTGACTAATATGAATTTTCCCCCGGATGTTGGTAACAATCAAAGAAATGCACATGTGCAAAGAAAACAAATCTAATTAGTTTACAAATTAAGTTATGCACAATAAAATGAAATGATGCAGGGAAAAAGTATTGAACATATGAAGAAAGGGAGGTGTAGAAAGGCAGTGAATGCAGAGACAGCAGCTGAAATCTCTCAGTAGTTATTCAGCAATCCTCTGCCCTTCGTGTAAATTAATATTAGCTGCTTCAGTCCAACATCTACATTACCAGGATGATGAAGATGAAACCAGGGTGGACATTTCAGCAAGACAATGATCCAAGAAAACTCTCAAATGCGTTCAGAGAAAGAAAATCAAGCTGTAGAATGACCCAGCCAATCACCTGACTTGAATCCAATATAAAATATTAATTTAATATCAGATTTGATAGACGAGGTCCACAAAACCATCAAGATTTTTACACTCTGTTGAACAACTCACACCTGAGCAATTCATGTGATTTCATTCTCCATATGAGAGACGTCTTTAAGCTGCCATCGGCAAAAAAGCCTTTTATATAAAGTATTAAATACGTTTCAGTACGTTTCTCCTTGTGTTATTCCACTGTTATTACACATCAGTCATTTTTCAGATTTTTGTTTTGTTTTATTTTTATGTTTGTGTTGTTTGGGTGTTTACCAAAATCTGGTTCAGTTCGATGCCAACAGCTCCTTTAGAAATATTTTTCCCAGGAAAATACATGACGTGTTCACTACTTATTTTTCCCGCTTTAAATAAATAGTGCTGGACAAAAATAAATCAGTATTAATTGCATCCAAAATAAAGGTTTGTTTTGACATAATATATGTTTGTACTGTAAATATTTATTATGTTTATATAAATACACATGCATGCATAGATTGGAGAAAATGTTTATTTATATTCATTCATTTTCTTTTCGGCTTAGTCCCTTTATTAATTTGTGGTCGCCACAGCAGAATGAACCGCCAACTTATCCAGCATATGTTTTACGCAGCGGATGCCCTTCCAGCTGCAACCCATCACTGGGAAACATCCGCACACAATCATTCACTCACATACACTACGGACAAATTAGCTTACCCAATTCACCTATACCGCATGTCTTTGGACTTGTGGGGGAAACCGGAGCACTTGGAGGAAACCCACGCCAACATGGGGAGAACATGCAAACTCCACACAGAAACGCCAACTGACCCAGCCGAGGCTCGAACCTGCGACCTTCTTGCTGTGAGGCGATTGTGCTACCCACTGTGCCACCATGAGGCCCATGTTTATTTATATTTATATATAAAATATATACCTATATGATACAAATTATACAAATATCTATGAAAAAAAGTATTGTATAGTTTTGTTTTTATGTATTTGTTTATGATACATATACTCAATTAATATAAATAAAACACACACATTACTTATGTCAAAACAATTTTTATTTTGGATGCGATTAATCACAATTAATCTTTTTCCAGTAAAAATGTATATAGCATTTTTCAGTTTTCTTTTGTGCTGTACTCATCTGACTGTATGGTCATATAGTTTGCTTCATATTTACATTCAGTACAAATCTTTGGTTGTGTAAAGGTGTGTCGGATAATAATAGTAACTGTAATAATAATCATAATAATAAACTTTACAATTCAACATTTCAAGCAGTAACGGTAGGTCTGTGTCCTCTTGACAAGATAATTTATAGTTTTGATAATCATTTCAGCATTGCGTGTCTCAAAAACAGAAATGAGTCTTTGATCCACTCTAATGTTCTTCTTCTCAGAGGTTCAGAGGTGAAACATGAGCCCGATCAGTCACTTTTATTTTGTTAAATGGTCCATTTTCCCAGAAATAATTTCCCTCAAACCCTCTTAATATCAGCCCAGTGCATCTCAAAGCATGATCTCATAACATTGAGACACTCCTTTGCATTTAGCTGAAGAGCTTTTAGAAAGCTAAATAAATGCAGTGGGTCCTCATGGAGCAATGTTGTTTAGGCCTGTTAAATTTTACTTCTTCATACAGTACGTAGTTTTTTTGTAAGGAGACTTCTTTTTCACCACCAGAGGGCGCTTATTCACAACAAACAAAGATGCAGTTGAGAAAAAGCAGTGCTGTTTTATCATACTAAATACATTTTAATGTTCTGTTATTATGTTGTTCTGTGTAGTTTAATATAACGCACAACATATTAAAGTGCCTGTGGTGTTTCCCTGATTTAACTAAAGCCAAACCGGAAATCAAGGGTATGTGTCATTAGACACAGGACATGGTCCGCCTTACTAGTTATATGGATATAATATATGTATGTAAATCAGTACTGCTTCAGTGTGGCTGTATGAAAGATCTTGTTTGCTTTATCTGTACATTTTTCATTATTCATTTAAGAAATAGTTTAACTAAAAAATAAAAAATTTACTCAACCCTATAATATGTGCTAAATATATGCTGTGCACTTTCATCTCGGTAGCATAATAAATATACAACAATTACTAGAAAACAGCAGTTAAGAAAGCATCTGATCATGTGGAAGTTTGCATACACTTTTTGCACAAAAAGATACATTTTTATAGCACGTTTGCAAAATGCACTTGGTGCCTTAAATTGTTTAGTTGAATCAAAAGAGTTTTTCTAGTCATCTCAACTTACATTAATCAAACTGAATACAAATATAAATTTTTATAACTTACTTAAAAATAAAAACATTTGTTGTCATTACTTTTTTCATATAGTGTTTTTACATTAATCTTTTACAGATTGACGTCGCTTCAGTTCTTATAAATTCTTATAAATTATTATAAGTCTTATAAATTTTAAAAGTACTGACAGAAATGGTCTCATTCAATTGCATTAGATGTTGAAATATGCTAAAATGTTTGCTTTTTAAACGTTTTTAAAAAGTCATATTAATATTTATTAATTTGGGTGACCTGGTGGGCAATGTTTTACTAGGACATTCTTAATATATGGGCAAACTGTTCCTTGAAGGAGAGAAAAAGTTGCAATTAATTAGTTTATAAAAGTGTAATAAAAAGAGATTGCTTCATAGAGGATAAATGAGAAAACATGCTAAAATAGTAATGCATTATTCTGTGCATTTTCATAAAAGTAGATTTACAATTACACTCACGTCTCACCTCCCTTCAGTCTGTGATCCAGTGAGACTCACATGGTAATTGACTTTCCTCCATTTCCACGTACCAGAAGATATTACCTATGTCAAGGAGGGAAATGAGACATATACTGTTACTCATTAATCTGAATTTGACAGAAAGTAACAGTTACAAAGTCTGTATATTTCCATCCATCCATCTGTTTAATGAGCATTCATTAGCTTTATGACATGTTATTGTCATAATGGACCCTTTTCACAAGCCTGTTATGATGCATTTAACGGTCATCATAATCTTAAATCCTTGAAAGTTTTTAATATTTAGATTTTTTTAAAAACTTATGAACAGTTATATGCATTCATGTATGTATTATATCATCTTTGCATCAAATTACAAAAAACTAATTACCGCTTTTGCGAGGTGTTTGTAACGCAGCGTCTATGCGGCTGAGAGTAAATTTGACGTTATTCTCTCCTCTGGTTGGAGAGAAGACTTTTTCTTTTGTTATTTCAGCAAATAGGATTGTAAAAAAAAATATTCATTGTACTCTCCCATTCACTGCACTCTGAGTTTACCCAGCTATGATGCCTTCCGCTACTGACAAACCCGGAAATGTGAAAAGGGCCTATAGAGACAGATTGTCACAGAACAGGAAAAGCAGTAGCAAATCTGTAAGGAGTTGCGAATATGGCAAGCCATTTTAACATTTAATGTATTCATTCATTCATTCATTTTCATTTTGGCTTAATCCCTTTATTAATCTGGGGTCGCCACAGCGGAATGAACCACCAACTTATCCAGCATATGTTTTACGCAGCGGATGCCCTTCCAGTTGCAACCCATCACTGGGAAACATCCACACACAACGTGGTACCCACTGCGCCACCGTGAGGCCAACATTTAATGTATAAAACATATTTGTTTTCATGCTATTTATACTTGATACTCATTCAGTAGGTACTAGTGCTTATTCTGTAGCTAACTATGCTGATTCTTTAGATTCTTCATTTTAAAATATAAATATTCAATTATTCAGGCTTAGATCAATCTATATTTAATACTAAATAGGAGTTTATTGGATACTGTTAGATTATAAATAGTAGTACTTTGTTTATTAGATTCTAATGAATATTAGTATTTGTTCAATAGTTCCGCTTCATGGGAACTACAACGTGTGTCTGATACCAGACATATGGGAGTTTGCCAGATGACCAATCACTCTGAAGAGTAAGAAAACGGACCAATGAATGCCAAATGAATTGGCAGAGCTCAGCTACACAGCTGACAGCGATTAGCCGTTAGTGGGCTATAAAATCCGGCAGCTGAGCAGTGAGCATTAGAATTTAGCTTCAGAGCCTCTCACGAGACTGAAGACACTTTATCTGCCAACCTGATTTCAAGACTGAAACCAGTTTACTCACCAGTGCGGGAGATGACGCGACAGCGGCGGTTTCCTGTCCCCTTGGGCGTTTCGCTGGTGTGCACAAAAAGAGCAGTTTCCAATAAAAGAGCAGATTTTTCTAAGAGCAACACAGTCAACATGTCTTTTTACAAGAGGCTGTTCTGAGTGTGCGCTTCTGGATGTGGTGGTTCCAATCTCTGGATGATGGGCACGGGTACCGCATCACAGGTCTGAGGGGTCCAGCATGTCGATGCGGTGCTCGCGGACTTCTTGTGCTTTCACTGTGAGGGCATGGCTGTTGCACAGCTGTGATCGCGGCTTCCAAGCCACCCCCGTTGCTCTCCGTGAAAGCACGCAGGCAGATCTGAGCATCACAGTGGGGCTTAATCCGTCGACTCCGGGCCCGCCTCCGCCTCCACAGTGCGTTCCATCCAAGCTTTGAGTGGTTGTGTCGGTTCATCCCCCAGGATGCCTGCGCCTCTGCTTGATGACACCGGAGATCAGACGCCCATCGCAACATCGGAGGGCGAGCTGTCATGCACAGATGACAGACCGGGCTTGCTATTATCCTACGGGGTGCAATGCGTGGTCACGGTTCTCAAGTCAGACATGATGGCTGCGCTTCCTGGGCTGCTTCAACAGTGTGACTGGAGACCCAGTCTCACTGCTGGACTGACTAGAGGGTGTGACGTGTGGGCTGATATAAGATAAATCTTCCAGTTCCCTTCCCCTTCTTTCCAGGGGTGCACAGTGAGCACACGCTGGCATAGAGGGCATTTTTCTCCACCCGGTCCTCGTGTGCTTTCGCCTTCACCTCACCTGATGGCGAGGCGGCCAGTGGGTACGAAGCTATTCTTCAGGTGGTGGGCACCGCCACCTGGAGGGGTAAGCTAAGAGCCCCACCTGTCTGTGCTGCACAGGGGCGGTTATTCACCAGGCTTATGCGTAAGCACCACACGGTGGTCGACTATGCTGCTTGGAGAGGAGGACCGTTCTTTCCCCGGTGGAGGGTCGGGGCTTCCTCTCTGCTAATGAATGTAGCGATCCAAAAAAGAGTGACTTTTCCTCCCTCTCTGTGTGGAAGCCCAATTGCTGCCAGCATGGGATGCGCTGCCTTCCAGCTCTTTGCTACAGCCTTTGAGGGCGCCAGTGGATGGGCTCCTTCTCTCATACCTCCAGCATCTCCGCGGTATCCTGGGAGGAAGGTAAGAGTCAATCTCTTATTTTGACTCTTTGAAGAGTCAATCTCGGGATGCTGCTGCTCGTTCGGACACTGCCAGCCTGGTTAGCGCTGCTCAGCCTGTCGTAGTAGCTCACACGGATGGTCAGACTTGGCTATGCGTTTCAATTCGCTGTTGGACATCCGAGTTCACGGGTGTGTATTTAAGCGGTCATTGCTATGCCACCCCTGTCTCGCGTGAGAAGATCCTGGCGAAGGATACAATCGAGCCGGTCCCTCCAGCCAAGATGAAGAGTGGGTTTACGCCCCCACTTCATCGTACCCAGAGAGCGGTGGGTTATACCACACCTATCTGCACGTTTTGATCTGTGATCTGTTCAGGATGCCGATCAAGATGCTCATGCAGAAATGCATCCCCCAGTGCTTCCGTCTGTGGGATTGGTTGCAGCTATAGACCTGAAGGACGCTCACTTCATGTCTCGCTCTCTCCCTCCTTATACCGTGTTTTTCCGGTGTGCGATGAGGGCTGAGCATGGCAGTAAACGGTCCTCCCCTTTGGGCTCTCCCTGTTTCCATACGTGGAGGATCCCCTGTGCCTGTTCGGCGCACGAGCATCAGCATTTTTTTATTTTTCATTGACTGTTTTTTTTTTTTTTTCAGGTCTTTGAACTAATCGATTTTGCACATGGACCTGCTACTCCGGCACCTCTGCCTGTTGGGGTTTCAGGTCAACCGAGAAAGAGCAAGCTCTCCCCCGGGCAGAGCTTCTCTTATCCCGGGTTAGAGCTGGTCTCCATCACGGTGCGCTTTACTAACAGTGCATCGGGCTAGCGCTGCCCTGTCCGATAAATTTGGCAGTTAAAGTGGTCAGTAGTCAAAAATGGAAGACATACTAGTCAGAATTCATTCATTCATTCAATTTCCTTCGGCTTAGTCCCTAATTTATCAGGGGTCGCCACAGTGGAATGAACCACAAACTATTCCGGCATATGTTTTACACAGCGGATGCACTTCTGGCCACAATCCAGTATTGGGAAACACCCATACCCTCTCACATTCACACACACTCATAGACTACGGCCAATTTAGTTCATCCAATTCACCTATACTGCATGTCTTTGGACTGTAGGGGAAACCGGAGCACCCAGAAAAAACCCACACAAACACAGGGAGACCATGCAAACTTCACACAGAAATGCCAACTGGCCCAGCCCAGACTCGAACCAGCGACCTTCTTGCTGTGAGGCGACAGTGCTAACTACTAAGCCACCATGCAGCCTACTAGTCACAATTTTAAGTAAAAATAAGTATGAAAATAAGTACTAGTAGCATGAAAATAGATATTGGAATGGTTTTTAAATACAATTTCAATGTACATTTTTAAATTGACATCTATGGGGATCTATCATTGAGATACTAGATACTACAGTACTACTGGATACCGCCACCACTTAAATTAGATACTGTTGTTTATTTTATTGTAATCCTATGTTTTAAATAGGTAAAAGTTTATATTTATTTGATACTTAAGGCACTTGTACCTGTTCTTGTCAACATTGTACTAGTAAGTCAATACGATTAGTAGATTCAATGCTAAAATGCCACATGCAATTCTTTGTTTTGTGAATTCTTTCCTTCATCTCACCCCCCCCCCCTTCTTTCTCTCTATCTCTCTCTTGATTGTTAAAAGCAGCATCTAATGCTTCCATCATGTGGACTGGTTTTGTTGTGGTGATTGCTGAGATGTCTTTGCCGAGCAGACAGCTGTTTGCCTAATGGCCCTTTCCCATAGCGAACGCTGAAGGCCACCGTGCTGCCTTCAGATGCAAAGACGCATTGTTTATTCATCAAAAATAATACTCGAAGAGTCTCTCTCACATTCACTGTTTAAAGACTGCTTAATGCTTCCATTTAATTACATTAGCAATGCATCTATTTAAATAGTTGTTTTGATTTTTGAGATCAAACATAGCACCTGGCTTTGCTCTGTATTTACAATAGAAGTGTGCTTGTCAATTCCGTGTTATTATCCTGTAGGCCCTGGCAACGCTTTTCCTTCTGCTGCAGTCAGGATGCAAGTGTGGCCTGTTGAATAATTCTATTATTCTATTTGACGGCAGGCAGTATATGTATTCCTATGTTTCTGCTGCACAAAAGTACAGCATATTGTCAGGCAGTGTTATTTTTTAGACTTTTTTTTCAGAAAAAGTCACTTTAAAACCATTTTTGGAGCAGATGGCCTCATCTCAAATGACACACTTGATGCACTCATAGTCTTGTGCGTGACTCTGAAGATTGTCAGATTATGAAGTGCAGCTATTCTATAAATTTAGCATCAGTGGGGCAAATTGGAAATATGCGGGGGCATGTGAACCAGAATATTTTGACAATGAAATAAATAACATATGTCAATCAGGGTAACTAAACTCATTGCTTGTTTAGAGAGATTCAGAAACTCGGTAATTTATTTAAATAAATGCTACAATTCATTCTTTCAGTTGTTTAACAGTACTGTTTTTGCTGCACACTATTGAACAGAATGCTATATGGATTAACTGTGAACTGTGGATTAAATGAGAAATAACACATTAGTGGTGCAATCCAAAGGCATAACAGTTTGACCTGCAATGTAACTAACATACACATTCGTAGCAAATACATTTATTAAACACTGTTTAACTTATTATTAAACACTATTTACTTTAACACTATAATATCTAATAAACAACAACAGCTACTATAAAAGCTATTATAACAATTGGCAGAAAGTTCAAAGGCAGCAAAGTATACAACTTTAAAATTACATCAAATATGTGAAACAGTGCAGAAACAGTTTGCTCTGGAACAAATATTAGATTAACAAGACCAAAGATTGAATGTTATATACATCTAAAATTAATTTTATGTAAAGTTTAAACACTATAGAGAAATGCATCAGTGGTAGATTCTACAAGAAGTGTCTGGGGTAAGGCTATATTTAATGTAATAGGCATTTTTTTCTTAAATAAAATAACCAAAAGTCTTACAAAAAATTGCATGGCTAGACAGACCTCTCAGCAATAACGATTCGCCCTATACGCAGACAACACAAGGTGCATAGGGCCCCGCAAGTTACAGAAGGCCCCCTCATGAGTAGACTAATCTTGAGAAATTTAAAGTATGTATAATCTTTTCCAAATGTTTCTTTATCATTTCAAAGAGACAAGTGACTTTTGTCATTATGCACGAGTTACCCAATCAGTTCCCAATGGAATGTTTTGTATGAGCCAGAAAAAGTCTTCACCACACATGTGCCCTTATAATGTATTATACTAACTCAGAAATCTCCTCTTGCAGGTTCCCACGACTCTTTCAGTTTCTACATCGACGAAGCCTCACCGGTGGGTCCAGAGCAACCTGAGACCGTGCAGAACTTTGTGTCTGTGTTTGGCACTGTGGCCAAGAAGCTGATGAGGAAGTGGTTGGCGACACAGACCATGAACTTCACCAGCCAGCTGGAGGCAGGGATCCGCTTCTTTGACCTCCGCATATCCACCAAACCCAGAGACCCCGACAACGAGCTCTACTTTGCACATGGCCTGTTTAGTGCCACCGTACGTGAAGGCCTGGAGCAGATCAGCACCTTCCTGGCCTCTCATGCCCGTGAGGTTGTGTTCCTGGACTTCAACCACTTCTACGGTGTACAGAACCTCCATCACGAGAAGCTGGTCCAGATGCTGCGCACCGTCTTCGGAGACCGACTCTGTCCAGTAGTGTTTGCTCAAGAGGTCAGTCTGAAGTACCTCTGGGAGAAAGAGTACCAGGTGCTGGTCTTCTATCACAATCCAATGGCTCTGGAGGTCCCTTTCCTGTGGCCGGGTCAGATGATGCCTGCTCCTTGGGCCAATACCACAGATCCCGAGAAGCTCATTCTGTTCCTTCAAGCTTCAGTAAAGGATCGGAGACGTAAAGGCACCTTTTTTGTGTCTCAGGTGGTTCTAACTCCAAAAGCAAGCACCGTTATGAAGGGAGTCACCAGCGGTTTGAGGGAGACGATCACAGAGAGGTAAGCTACTGCATACCGTTATAAAATCAGTTTTGTGAAATAATGTTGTCGTTTCAAAATTTCTTAATATCCAATTTTTATCATTCTTCAAACCAGTATCTGTGACAAAAACAAATGCTTTTATCATTACTGAAAGTTTGCATTATGTACTTAGCACCACTGAAAAATAAGTTATCCAAGGTATATAATAATGTATTATATACAGAAACCGAACAAATAGAGCTCACTTTATAATCAGTGAAGCTGATATTGCTTAAATTCAGCCCTCTTTACTGACTGAGTCATGCAACTTGTCACTTACTGAGCGAAAATAATGGTTATAATAAAAGCACAATGAATCATTTATTTGTATTGAATTTGTACATTGTTTTAACAAAGCAATTTGCAGTCTTGCAGAGCTTGTAGAGCTCAACAGTCAGTTCTGGAATTAATAATTCCATTCACTTTCTGCACAGGACAATTGTCTTTTAACAAAAACTAATACATCTGATATTATTTGTGTATGCTTTTGTTGTAAAGCAAGCCAAGGCTGTCTTTTTTATTCAGCACATTTCATACCCAATGGTAATTAAAAGTCTTTACATAAACAAGTAAGAGATTCACAAAATAATCACCCAATAATTATAGAATAACAACAAAGAATTCAAATGATTTAAAAAAAAGATTTAAAAAAGCATTAATACAGATTTAAATGGAATTTAAAAAAAAAAAGTGTAGTGCCTCTTGCAGTGTTTTTGAAATGGTAATAAAACAAGTCACTGCTTTGACACAACTACTGAAACTAAGTAATGAGTCCAGAAACACACCAAATGATTCCAGAAACACACCAAGATTCTTGACTTGATTTTTTTGTTTGACACCTAGAGTCAAGGTACTGTACACATTCAACGTGACAACTTCATTTTTGTTCCCAAATGCAATGGCTTCAGTTTTGTCTTTGTTTAACTGAAGAAAGTTTTGGCACATCCAGTTGGCAGAGGGTGTCAGTGGCTAAATAGATCTGAGTGTCATCGGCATAGCTGTAGTAAGAGATTTGGTTCTTTCTCATTATTTGGATCAGTGGGAGCATATAAAGGTTGAACAGGAGAGGTGCCAGAATCGAACCTTGTGGGACTCCACATGTCATTGGTGTTTACATTGACCTATGATCACATATACTGACATAGATCTGAATCATTTGAGGACAGTCCCAGAAAGCCCAACCCGGTTTTCCAGCCTATCAGGAAATATACTGGTATCAACAGTGTCAAATGCAGCACTGAGATCAAGTAATACCAGCACTCTTAAATTGCCTGTATCTGTATTTAGGTAAATATTATTGATTATCTTATGAGGTTGCTCTCTGTATTATGCGGTTGTAAACCTGATTGAAAACTGTTAACCTGGTTGAAACAACTTTTTCAATCATTTTGCAAATGAAATGAAATTTTGAAATTGATCTTTAGTTGCTCAATATGGTGTAATCCCAGTTGCTATTTTTCCAAGAGGGGTTTATCAACTGCAGTTTGCAGGGAGTTTGGGTATGTCCAAGAAAGAAGTGGAGCATTTACCACTTTTAGGAGATCTACATCTAAACAGTTTAACACCGTTTTGAAGAATGATCTATGGAGTGTGTCAAGGCGGCAGATTGATGTTGTCATAGTCTGTATGATCTCTTACAAGATTACCAATCTATCAATTACCTTGAGATCAGACTATATCTGATGAAGTTGTGGTTGAGTTTGTCTGATGTCTGCACAACTTGGCTGATCAGATGGCTTCTGCTTTCAGAGAGAAATTCATTGAGAATCCTAAACTGTAAAAATATCTGTTAATAAACACTTTCCGTATTTTGTTATTCACAAGTGTTTTCCAGTTATTTACGGTTGTGAGTTGCATTATGGGACCTTGATCTCTGCTCTGTTGACTCTTGATGTTGAAGATTCAACTCTACAGTTTAACAAAGTGACTTTTATTGACATTTTAGTAGTTTGAAATAATATAATGTATAAGAAATAATATATAGTGTAATAAGTCTGTAAAATAACTGAAAATGTACTGGCAGCTTATTACAAGGTTTTTGCACTGTAATATACAACATCAACACAGACAATATATGACTTTATATCACTATTAAAAAATGCTAACAAAAGTCACTTTTTTTTCAAGGTTAAATGCTGTTGAAAGAAAGATCAAGGTCCCATAATGCAATTTAAAAGCATAAATAAACAGGGGAAAATAAAAACATAAATTCCGAATTTACGGACATTTTTTACAGTGTACTAGGAGGGTTTGTGAGTCTCTCTGCGAGTGTTGTATAAGGTGTGTTTATGTATATTTAAGTTTGTGTAAAAAAAAACAACCTTTGTGGTGAAGCAAAAGTTTGTGGAGAAAACTCAGTGGTACAAAGTGCACCAAAAATTATATTTAGCTCCATCCACTATAATCTAGGTGTTTTCCATACATTGTCAATATACTTACAGTAGATTTGTAATTCTTTCCCACATTAAAGTTCAGTGTTGTACCGTTTTTCATATTGTTTGGGAATTTAATTTCTTGGGCCTCACAGTGGCGCAGTGGGTAGCACGTTCGCCTCACAGCAAGAAGGTCGCTGATCGCTGGTTCGAGCCTCGGCTGGGTCAGTTGGCGTTTCTGTGTGGAGTTTGCATGTTCTCCCTGTGTTGGCGTGGGTTTCCTCCGGGTGCTCCGGTTTCCCCCACAAGTCCAAAGACATGCAGTATAGGTGAATTGGGTAAGCTAAAATTGTCCGTAGTGTATGAGTGTGAATGGGTGTGTATGGATGTTTCCCAGAGATGGGTTGCAGCTGGAAGGGCATCCGCTGCGTAAAAACATATGCTGGATAAGTTGGCGGTTCATTCTGCTGTGGCGACCCCAGATTAATAAAGGGACTAAGCCGAAATGAAAATGAATGAATGAATGAATTTAATTTCTTTGCTTTACACGTATACATGTTTGCTGGTTGGTTTGCTTAATAACATGTTAAATTATATATATTTTTAAAACCACTATGGGCAAAATAATTGAAAAACATGCTTTAGGAACCAGTTCTGCTGAAAAAGTGGATGCATTGAATTGACTTGAAAACCTCATACTGGCCATTATCTTCTTACACTCAACAAATGTTTCTGATTGCCTATAATGCTCACTCAACACTGTAAAACCCGTATAGTGAATAGAAGCATATGATGTTTTTCACGTAGAACTTACAAGAATTTGCACCAAAGCATTTGAAAGCAGCACCTTTCATTGAGTGCTATAGCATAGTACTGCTGAAAAGCTTTAAAAATATTTTAATTACTGGTGCATTTGACAACACTACTGTGAAATGTGTGGCATCAAAGAACATGTCGACTCATTAGTTCTAACTCTCAGTTATCTTTAAATCAGTGCCAGGCAGATTTTTTACTGTCCCAATTTAATCTCATTACAGTTATTAGCCATTGCTTGGAGTCTCTTGGGTTTCAGTGATCAGGATTTGTCAGGCTTGGTTAGAAACACGAAACTCCTTGCAGAAAGCAGATTTCAAAATGGCTCTGGACATATTCAGTGCATTAATTTTCGAGTGCACCAATATTCAGCTCATTCATATGACTGAGAGGGGGTCTTTCCGCCTCCCGCAAGGAAGACATTGGCTTTTGCGTCTGTCATCTTCTGTTATTTCTTTTCGCCTGTGAGCAGGCATGATATATAGTGTGCCATTGGGCATGAAGCAAGCCCTGCCATAATATCCAGGCATTAGCATCATGAGGGAATTTAATCATTTGAATTTCTCTCAGTGACTCTGGATTCTTGAAGGAATTTTTTTTTGTATATTTGAGGATGAAATATTTATAAATAACTACATTTAAAGATTTAAACAAAACAATCTGCACTTGTCAGGATGTTAATAAATGCCTTTGGGACTTTTCAGAGATGCAATCCAAAAATATACAATTTATTTAAAAACAAAAAAATATATGCAAGATATCCTTTCTTTTAGCCTTAAAAGGATGAGTAAGCAAGAAATAAATTGTATATCTTTGTTTAAATATTTAATTTGATTTAATATTAATTTATTTAGCATAATTATACATTGACCAGCATTGCTGTAAAATTAAAACACAACAAAATAAACAATAAAAGAAGCCTAATTGAAATGCATACTTTACCTACCATAACATAGCTTATATTATAGAAAATTAGGCATGAATTGTTCACATTCATTCATTAATTTTCTTTTCGGCTTAGTCCCTTTATTTATCAGGGGTCGCCACAGCGGAATGAACCGCCAACTTATCCAGCTCATGTTTTACGCAGCGGATGCCCTTCTAGCTGCAACCCATCACTGGGAAACATCAATACACTCTCAGTCACACACATACACTACAGACAATTTAGCTTACCCAATCCACATATAGCACATGTCTTTAGACTGTGGGGGAAACCGGAGCACCCGGAGGAAACCCACACAAACACGGGGAGAACATGCAAACTCCACACAGAAATGCCACAGCGAGACTTGAACCAGCGACCTTCTTGCTGTGAGGCGGCAGCACTACCCACTGTGCCACCATGTTCACATATGTGGTCTTAACATACAGTACCATATATGGATTCTTCATATATATAAAGTTATTTTAAGAAGTGTAGCTGTGCAATCACACCTTACGATATCACCTTAATGCTATCCACATACATGCCTGAATGCCCCTGGGTATGTAGTGAGGAGCAGCACATTATTTCTGCTTAGTATAACTGGAACATTAGCTAAAGGGCAGCACTGACACCAGAGTTAGTCACCCTGCTTACTGGAAGACTCATTCAGAAATCTCATCCCTCTATTCTCTCCAGCATCAAATCTTGGTTTTCTAAGAAAAACAAGCACTTTGGTTTAAGCTTTAAGGGGACATATTGTGTGTGTGTGTGTGTGTGTGTGTGTGTGTGTGTGTGTGTGTGTGTGTGTCAGAGAAGGCCTATACGCTTATGATGACAGACTCATACAGTTGAAGGCAAAATGATTAGCCCTGTAAATTTTTTATTCTTTTATTAAATGTTTCCCAAGTGATGTTTAATGGAGTCAGGAAACATGTTCACATAGATTCCAATAATTCACTCATTCATTTTCCTTCGGCTTAGTCCCTTTATTCATCAGGGGTTGCCACAGCAGAATGAACCACCAACTTATCCAGCATAAGTACGCAGCGGATAACTTATCAAGGGCATACGCAGCGGATGCCCTTCCAGCTGCAACCCAGTACTGGGAAACACCCATACACATACACTACGGCCAATTAAGTTTATTCAATTTACCTATAGCTCATGTCTTTTGACTGTGGGGGAAACCGGAGCACCTGGAGGAAACCCACGCAAACATGGGGAGAACATGCAAACTCCACACAGAAGTGCCAAATGGCCCAGCCGGAACTCGAACCTGTGACCTTCTTGCTGTGAGGCGACCATGCTAACCACTGAGCCACCGTGTCGCTCCTATTTCCAATAATATTTATTTGATTTAGTTTTGCTGCAATAAAAGCATTTTTAAACTATTTTAAGGTCAATATATTTAGCCCGATTGGCTACGTGGCTAATTAACTTAACTTTTGTCATTTAATTGACCTAGTTATTTTATTTATTTTTTTTGCAAAATAACTACAATATTATGTTCTGTCATTATGTCAAAGGCAAACGAAATTTGATACTAGAAGTTAGTTATTAAAACTATTATGTTTAAAATGTTTTGGGGGGAAAATCTGCTTTCTATTAAACAGAATTTTAAAATGAATTACAATTTTACAGGAGGGCTAACAATTTTTACTTCAACTTTAAATGCAATTTATAGAGAAATTTTGTGACTGATCCATCTTACTTAGTCTAGTTCAAACATCCTTTGGCTGAATGCACACTCCTATAACATCACATGATGCAGATCACAGACGAAACTAGA
The DNA here is from genome assembly GCA_903798125.1 of Danio choprae. Lineage (NCBI taxonomy): Eukaryota > Metazoa > Chordata > Actinopteri > Cypriniformes > Danionidae > Danio > Danio choprae. The sequence goes on from CAIGQW010054459.1 coordinate 4,819,858, forward strand.
AGTGGCGTGTCTATGACAACTTAAGGCAACACACACCAGATGAGCACATTCTATACGGAAATGCTATAATGTTTTTAATGTATTACTTTAATGTTGTACTAGTATTTGTTTTTCTCTGCAATAGAAGTCAATGGTTACAGAATTTAAGCTTTCTTCAAAATATATGTGGTGTTCAACAGAAGAAAAAACACATGTTAGAATCACTTGAGGAAGAGTAAATATTCATTCATTCATTTTCTTTTCGGCTTAGTCCCTTTATTAATCTGGGGTCGCCACAGCGGAATGAACCACCAACTTATCCAGCATATGTTTTACACAGCGGATGCCCTTCCAGCTGCAACCCATCACTGGGAAACATCCACACACACCCATTCACACTCATACACGACGGATAATTTAGCTTACCCAATTCACCTATACCGTATGTCTGTGGACTTATGGGAGAAACCGGAGCACCCGGAGGAAACCCACGCAAACACGGAGAGAACATGCAAACTCCACACAAAAAAGCCAACTGACCCAGCCGGGGCTTGAACCAGCGACCTTCTTGCTGTGAGGCGATTGTGCTACCCACTGCGCCACCGCGCTGCCCTGAGGAGTAAATAGTGAGTACATTTTCATTTTTGTGTGAACTGTTCCTTTAAGGGGCAAAGATGTATAACAAGATCCCCTTCCATCATCACTAAAGGAGAGAAATCTGAACAGCACATTTTTTTACATTCTTGCAAAAAACGGTGTTGTTCGTTCCCCCCACATTTTGGAAGATGCACAGTGGAACAGGTCATCATTTTCATGATATTTTGTTTTGATCAAAGCTAATGTGATAGATCTGTACAATGTCTCTTTATTTTTTGCATAAACTGTCCTGATGGCAGATTAATTATAGATGAGGGTAGAAGTGGGGCTCATTGGGTAAAATGATACGGCCTGTGCAATCTAACAAGTATGGCATCGTTTGAGCTGATAAAGCCTTCTAGCTCATGCATCATCTGTGAGTGAGTGAGTGAGTACTGAGTCATCGTCTTCACAGCAATGAGTCTGTGTCTGCTTATGACAACACTTCAGGTGCATCACCACCTGCACACCCCTGACAGACAGACAAAACAATGCAAATGAGTGGAGCAGGACCAAATGTAATGAGGAAAAACCTATTGGAAACATCGTTTTTATTTAATGTTTTTTATTGGGGGGTTTTTAACAGACATTTTTTATGTCTGTTTTAAGTTTATCTGTTATAATTGACTTGAGTTGTTATATGTCACTTTTTTTAGAATTCAAATCACACTGTCGTTATTATGATTCATTATGTCTAATTTCCAATTTTTAGCTTTAAACTGTTATTATGCCTCACAGTTTTACCTTTTAATTAAATTATTTAAATATACAAATGATAATTATGTTTTATTTCCCAGTGATGGGTTGCAGCTGGAAGGGCATCCGCTGCGTAAAACGTATGCTGGGTGCTCCGGTTTCCCCCACAAGTCCAAAGACATGTGCTATAGGTGAATTGGGTAAACTAAATTGTCCGTAGTGTATGTGTGTGAATGAGTGTGTATGGGTGTTTCCCAGTGATGGGTTGCGACTGGAAGGGCATCCGCTGTGTAAAACATATGCTGGATACGTTGGCGGTTCATTCCGTTGTGGCGACCCCAGATTAATAAAGGGATTAAGCCGAAAAGAAAATGAAAGAATGAATATGAGACATTAAGTCATGATTATGAGATAAAGTAATAAACAGTCAAACATATGAGACCGTGCTGCCCCATATGCTGCCCCAATGTCTCATATGTTTGACTGTTTATTACTTTTGTCATAATGATCATTTATAATTTCGTACGTTTATAATTTTGTACGTTGCAAATTCAGCCCAGTTACACAACAATCAGGATGCTACCTTAAAAGTTAGCAACCTACATAGACAGCTAACTATGTTTTGAAACTGAGCTATTTTGCCCACTGACATTCATTCAGTTTGGGAACAAATCCCTTTAGACTGAAACGGACTGTGTATTTGTGTTCTCTCAGGGCTCTTCCTAGCATGATGCAGTGGATCCGCTCACAGCGGCCCGGGGAAAATGGAGTAAACATCATCACTGCCGATTTCGTGGAGCTGGGGGAATTTATCAGCGCTGTTATCACCCTCAACTACTACCTGGATGATGAGGAAGAGAACGCCACCTGAACCTCCACATTTCCCACATCACTTGTGGTATCGATTACTTGCTCCCTCTCTCTTTGCCATATTTTTAAAATGTCTTATTGATTTTTTTTCTTTTTTTTCAGATCATAGAAACTCTGTTCATCCGATATTTTTAGGGCTAATGAAAAGCATAAGAATGAGAGTAGAGGCCAGACACGGTCAGATGAAATCATTTCAGGTTTTGTCTGAGAATGAATGGGGCAGATGATAATATAGTTTCGAAAGAAAAAAAAAGGTGACTGGCGTTTTCCTATGTTTCTCTGCTTCATATCTGTTGGACTACTAGTTGCTGATACACATGCTCAAAACCTTCTGATCTAACAGTACTCATTTCAAGGGAATAAATATTGTTTGTACAGTGAATGTGATGCTGAATCTATAGTAGGTTTATTTCTAGTGGTCGTAGTAACTTGTATAATTGTCGAGATGTAAATATTTGTAAACCTGTTCAATTGTAACTTTGCTCACCTCACTATTTGTCATGCCTGAAAAAAAATAATAATCATACGTCAAGGTAACCTTCGGGTGCCTTGGTCTGGTCTAACAATGTTGACAAAGTGAATTATTAGATGTTTGTATTCATAACCAAAAACTGCAAATGTATGTAACAGCATTTTTGCCTTTCTGCCATTATCAACACTACTAACTGAGGCTTTGTATCAACATTTTTGTAGTCGTCCTTTACTTTATCCTACAGATTATTTTATACATATCTGTGAACGACATAAATATTCATTTAATTTGCACTGCTGTGACTGTGGACTGTTAAAAGTGGCCATTCAAGTTTGCCAATGCATAAAATCCCTTAATAATGCATCATTTGCATTCAACTGTAAACATACACACGTAAATAAACACACAGGGGACTTACTTAATGGGTGTGAACAGAATTATTATAACACCATTTTCTAATTAGCCAGACTAATTGGATAAATGGCCTCGCTGATGTTTTAATCACATAGACGCCAGGTAATTGAATTTGTTCAATATTTGACATTATGAAACAATATGTCACATTGTTGCTTTCTTCTTTTGTCTTTCCTGTTCAAACTAGTCTTAAATTGGCTGGAATGTTAAGGTTACGTTGCGCTAGAAGTTCAACTTGGAAAGTTTGCAGCATTGTTTGTTTTTCAAAGTGTCTGAATAACATTAAATAATTTGACAATCCCACGGCCGAACTGGAGCATGGACTTGTGTGAATGCATTAATCATGCCTTTGTACAGTACGAAATTGCATGTAGTCGTCGAAGTCGATAAATTGTACGTAAACTTTCTATGGGTATATGTCCTAATTGAGAATTTCTGACAAATCTGGTGTACAATAAATGTAAATATTGCATATACACTGTACCACAAGTGTTTGTTTGACATTGCACTTTAAGCCTTGAGTGTTATGTATTCATTGCTTATTACATATTCAAAATGACATATTGACACATTTTGTATTCAGAAATGTATTAAATTAAATGTATTCACAAGTTACTATGACATGCAGAAAAAAACAGGAGTCAATAAGTCCAATAAGTCCTCTTCTTTATGACAAGGCAAGATTAGTTTATGTTATAAAATCTTGTGATTGCTTTTCAAAAGTAAAGTTTTGGCCAGTTGGTGGTGAATTCACATAAATGGATTATCATTATAACCAAAAATGTTATAGTATGATCTACTGACTCCCAAGCAAGGGTTGGGTTTAGGATTACATTTTTATGGTTAGTTTGTTTTAAAAAAAAATGGCACAATTTTAACTCAAATTGTACAAAGTAAAATAAATGTGCAACTGGTTTGTCAAAATGATCATATACATGTTGATGTAAAAAGTCCCTATATGGTATCTCCAAAGAATTGAACCATGACTTGAAATCTGTTGAAATCCCCATGAGAAGCTAATTCGAATAAATAATGATCAAAAAAGCAACATGTTTCAGATACTTTGATAAGACAAAATTACCTTAGGTTAAAATACCATGTGTTCATGAATCTTTAAAAAATCCATGCCTATTTATGTATCTATATAATTTGATTGTAATTTTCTCCTTGCTCATTTACACAATTCATAACTATTTTGTTAGCAAATTGGTGGCAAATTTATATGAGCTCATGTGATCATTTGTTCATTTTTGTAATTTGACTTCCATGCTTTAGCTACATGTACAAAACAACTATGTAATAGAAAACAAAAGGTTTTTTCTTTACATTTTTGACTAAAACATATGACTAAAACACTGTATTATGCACGCCAGTAGAAGCGGATTTAAAATATGTACTGTGCATATAGTCATAACATAAACAGAGTAATAACTTGGTACTGTCTCTGAACCTAACATTAACCCATGTAGTTACCTTATATAACTAGTACATCCATATGTAAGTACACTTGCTGTGAAATAAAATTGTATTGCACGAATTTGCCACCAATTTGCAAACTGTTAAACAGTATGATTGCTGCTGTGAGCTTATTATACAAATTCAAATAAAAAAAGTTGTTACCTTAAAAAAATTACAATCATAACTGATATTATCAGCTTAAAATGCAGTTAAATTGTGCTGAAATTGTATGATATCTCCCACAAAATGAGCTGTGACTGCTTAAATCTATTGAAATGCAGATGAGAAGCTGATTTGAATAAATAACAATAACAAAAGTAACATTTGCGTAGATGTGTGGTTCGCCAGTTCTCTGGGATGCCGAGAGCAAAGTCCGTGGCCTCATTACATGCTTTCTCAATTACAGCTATTCATTTCTGGCAGAGGTCCGCTCAGCTTGTTTTGACAATGGCGCTATGCAGCTGTGAAAAACCTCTCTTTCACTTTTTTCCGAGCAGTGTGTGCTCTCTTTTCTGATTGTGAGCTTATTAGCAGGAGCTGTTAGTCTGCTGATTGTACTTTTCAAATCGCACAGAAGCGTTGGTGTAACTGTGATTCTATGAATTAAACTTCATGTTTGCTGTTCAGTGGTTTTATGCTACAGTACATGACTGACATTTTAAAACTCACATGGACACACTTGCAGATGTGCCTAACAAATTTGAACCATGGATTTAACCCTCCTGTTGTCTTGGAATTTTGCATAAACCATTCACCATTTGGGTCAAAAATAGCTAAAATATAAAGCTAAATTTTAAAGCTAAATTCTCAAATTTATTTTACATGCAGAAACAACCTCATCTTTATCACAAGCTCTGTGAATGTCTAGGTGTTTTCCCTCATCAGTGTGGAGTTTTTGACTGGAGTAAAGGGTATAATGCAGCAGATTCATATAGTGTGAGTGTGTGTATGTGTTTGGGGAGGTGTGTATTGTAGTGTCCATGAGTGTGCCAGTAGTTCATGTGGTGTAAAAATGGTTTTATAGCTTTAAAACTTACCCAAAGGACAACTGTTGTACCCTAAATGTGTACAGTCGTCATGAAAATATGAAATTGGAAAATTATTCTTTTTTTCATTTAAGAAAAAGTTGACAAACATCAAGATAAAATATATATATATTTTTTCTGCTGTTAAAATAGTGCAGGGTGCCCTGTAAAGTTAAAGGGAGGGTTATTATAAACCAAACAAACCTGATTATTATAGTTAAAAAAATGTAAAGTTCACCACTCATCAAGGAGTGTGGCCTCCTCTTGGGTGTAAGCACATGCACTCAAAAAATGTTTACTGTTTGTTCAAACTACTTATTTAAAATGAGCTGAAACAACACAATTTTTGAGTTTTTTGGGGGGCAAATTCTCCAGCCAGTGAACCCTAGAGAGTTCCCCAAGACCTGACTTGGCAGTATGTCTGCAATACCTGCATATTGGGCATCAGTGCACCATAGGCAAGGTTTCCTCCAGTAACCCCATATACTAACTCCCCCACAGTGGGTTTCCCTGTTTCTTCTTATTTTTCTTATTTTTTGTGCATTTATATAGCACATTTATTTTGTATTACACCCAAAGCTCTTTACAATCATGTGAGGGGGTCTCTCTATACCACCACCAGTGTGCAGCATCCACCTGGATAATGTGACGTAAGGCAAAATTCACAACCATGGTAAATCCAGGGCCTCTGTGGACATTAGATGGTTATACATTTGGTGATGCTTGTATGCTCACGAACTGTAGATGCTTCAAAACATCACCAAAAAATGTGTAACATGGTTCAGTAGTTCAATAGTAATTTTCTATAAGGACCCCATTTGTCAATCATATTACAACATAATTTGTAGTGACCGACTGAAAGGCAAGGTCTCGTTTCGGATTTAACCCTCGTCTTTACCATCACAACTTTAAACTGCCAGCTGAATGCCGAGCTGTGTCTTGGCTACTCAGCAATAACCTGAAGAGTGAGCTGCGCACAACAGCTATTTATATTCCTGGCAGCTATTTAAGTTCTGTTCAGTTCTTGGCCAGTTATTATTTGTTATAGAGTGTTATCAGCATTTATTAAATCTTCTGTTAACAGTATCTTCCTGTGACATTTATTATCTTATTTAAAATGTTATTATAGGTTTATAATATGTTATTACTATACACATGACATTTTAAAATAATTGGAATAATTATAATTAGTATTATACAACAATAATGGACGGTGGCGCAGTGGGTAGCACAATCGCCTCACAGCAAGAAGGTCGCTGGTTCGAGCCCTGGCTGGGTCAGTGGGTGTTTCAGTGTGGAGTTTGCATGTTCTCCCCGTGTTTGCGTGGGTTTCCTCCGAGTGCTCTGGTTTCCCCCACAAGTCCAAAGACATGCGGTACAGGTGAATTGAGTAAGCTAAATTGTCCGTAGTGTATGCAGCTGGAAGGGCATCCGCTGCGTAAAACATATGCTGGATAAGTTGGCAGTTCATTCCGCTGTGGCGACCCCAGATTAATAAAGGGACTAAGCCGAAAAGAAAATAAATGAATGAATTATACAATAATTATAATTATACGTGTATTTTAGAACCCATAATAATAATAATAATTTTTATTTTACTTTACTTTATTTTATTTTATTTTATTTTATTAAATATGCTAAAATGAGTACAGATTTGTTTTCCATTTGATTCCAAGTTACCTAACTGAGGTGATTTAACAGCAAAAACAAAAATGTTTCTCTGGGGAAAAAATAAAAATCCCTTGTAGGAGGTGATCATGATATAATCATTAGTCAGTTTCCATTTCTGATTTAGAGTGGACATTATCTGATTGGCTCTTTCCCCTGCCAGCTGAATCTGTTCGCATTTGACAGTTGCCAGCAGTGATATTAAAAACGCTATTGAGAAATTTGCCAAATAAGGCTGGGCGTAAACCTCACACTCACAGTCCTCAGTGTAATTATAAGCAGCATGGCACCATTCGGAAAGTGAAATACGAGTTTTCCTAATGCCAGAGTCCTTTCAAACAGACAGCTGAACAATATTTGCAGCACTGCATCCATTTACTCCTTATACTGTGTCAAATAACTCAAAGACAACCGTAGGAATGATGGAGAGTTGCATATTTTAGTGTTGTCACAATTTAAATACGAAATATTTCTTCATGGACCACTATTAAAAGCAGCATTTCTACAGCTTTATTGTTGCTTCAAACTAGTAATCATTATTAATCTTTTCTGTGGCAGATCATTCTTCAGTTCATTCTCATCAGAACCAATAAACCCAATGTTTGATTTTACAACTGAGTTGAACAGTTTAAGCAGGGTAATTAAGACGCAGACAGGCCTACAGCCATCTTTAAACAAAAGTTAAGGTTATGTTTAAAAACTTGCAGTCAAAGGGAATACGGCCAATTTAAAAGCAGAAATATAATTGTATAGCTTTATAAAATCACTTGCATGAATTCTTCTGTTAAAGCATTTGTATTATTTGAGTTGTGAAACTTCTTTTCTCATTCATGAAATTCTGTTGCTATGGCAGCAACAAATATAAAAGGTTAGTTATTATTTTGAATGAAATCACACACATGTACGCAAACACGCACATATATATTATAATTTAATAATTGTATAATAATAATATTATTATAATAATATTATATTCATTTATTCATTTTTCTTTGGCTTAGTCCACAGCGGAATGAACCGCCAACTTATGTTTTACACAGCAGATGCCCTTCCCGCTGCAGCTCAGTACTGGAAAAAAACAAAACACTCATTCACACACATACACTAAGGCCAGTTTACTTTATTCAATTCACCTATAGCTCATGTCTTTGGACTGTGGGGGAAACCGGAGCACCTGGAGAAAACCCACGCCAACACAGGGAAAACATGCAAACTCCACAAAGAAATGCCAACTGACAGGACTCGAACCAGCGACCTTCTTGCTGTGAGGCGACAGCTAACCACTGAGTCGCCAATATTATATTATAGCATATTACGTTAATATAATATTATTTATAGTATACATTTGTATTTATTTATTTTATTTTATTTTAAATGTTTGGTATATTAAAAAAGTGTCTAATTTCTACTCTTTGAAATAGCCAGAGTCCCAGAGATGAAACAAAAATCCCTGAAGAATAATTTCTATCTTTTTTTTAAAAGTAAAAACACAGATAAAAACCATGGTTCTTTGGATTCTTTTTATTAATATAAAAGTCAAAAGCATTTTCAGCTATAATGAAACATTATAATTGTAATTAATGTCACTTTTGATCAGTTTAATTAATCCTTGATTCATTAAAGAATAATATTTCTTATGTTTTAAATCTGACCTCAACCCTTTGACCTTAATGAAAATGGGATTAAAAAATTCAATTAAAAGGTGGAAATATTTAGAATTATGAAAACAACATGCTTGACAATATGACAATTTAAAATTCTGCAGTGTTTCTAGCTCGTTCATGTGACTCCTTTGTACATATAGTATTTTTTTTTTCTCCATTGAATTCGCTCGAATCATGCTGGAGGACAACATAATCAGGTTTAACACAAACCTCTGGAGTTCCCGCATTTCAAATGCTGCTGTTATTAAAGCAAAGGAGAGACACACCAAGTACTTAGACCCATTAAATCTATTTATCAATCTATTGAGAGTTAATTGGCATGTAGATGCAATGTAACTTAAATTCAACAAAATGCGTTAAAGGGACCATCAAAATAAAGTGGTAACTTTTTTTGTCTTTTGTTATTTACCAACTACAGCATGAATCAGTGGGCGGAGCTAATCATGAAGTAGAAGCAGTCCTTCTGTGGAGGCGGAGTTTAGCCATACTATTGCATAATAAATTACCACATTCCACAACCTATCATTTTGGCAGATTGGCTTCAATATAAGCTGTTTTAGACTAACAAAAACATTTTGAGTTACTGTATGAAACTTACAGGATGCTTTCATATATAATGCCCACTTATATGTCAAATGATCAAGAGAATATTGATTTCTTCGTTCCTGAGCACCTTAAATGTTATGAGGACACGTTAATTACAAATAAAGAAAAAAAAGCATGGATGAATAACAATAAATCAGAATCAAAATCAGAATCAGAATGGGTTTTATTGCCAAGTGTGCTTACACACACAAGGAATTTGTTTTGGCTACAGAAGCTTCCAGTGTACATAAAGTGACAAGTGACGACACAAAATAAATATGAAAAAGACAACAAACATTAAACAGAGATGCAGTCAGTCAAAAAGCTCTCGATGTTGAATTGTATGTAGAGATTTGTTATAAATATACAAGTTATAAGGTGCTGTGTACAACTGTGTAGAAAAAGTATTGCACTCTAAATTGTTATAAGGTGCTGTGTGCGAGTGCGTATGAGAAAGTATTGCACGTTTATTGCACAGTAGTGGAATATTTAACTGTTCATGAGGTAGATGGCCTGAGGAAAGAAACTTTTCCTGTGTCTGGCTGTTTTTGTGCTTGGTGCTCTGTAGCGCCGACCAGACGGTAACAGTTCAAACAGGAAAATATACATAAAGTCTCCAATATAGATTTTTTTTACAATTGTAATTTCATGCTGACTTTAAGAGGTTTTCTTGTACACATTTCAGTGTTTGTAAACACATGCAAATGACTCTGTGACCACATGAATACATTTGTAGTGCATTATTACCTGCCCGCAGAACATGTTGCTAATAACAGCTTGGCAATGAGGGGCTCACTGAGAAACTCAATTACCTTTTAATTATGCAAATAAGATCTTCAGAGGAACTGTGGATCCTGAGGTCTAAGCAGCAGAAAAGCCTGCCGAATAACCCCTGACCCAGAGACAATGTATGGCATTATTATTCACAAAGGCATCTATGCGCATTCGTAGGATATTCACGAAGAGACTTTGACTTTTTAATACAATGTTATACAAGCTGTACTTGTATAATTTTCAAATAGAGCTTTTATATAGTTCTTAATGGTAGGATTTGACTCAAAATTGTGCTTTGTCTCCATCAAGTGTTTATTGTAAATTCAAACTTCAGCGTAGATATAGATGACTGATTTGTATTCAATATGGGTACGACAAGCTTACAACTATTTACTCAACTGGACATCCATAACTGGCTATTTAATTCTCGACATGCTCCATAAATCCTCTAGAGTCATTAGAGAGATTTATGTGCTCTTTCTGTCTCCTGGGTCTCGCTCACATTCCAGCGAAATGAGGATTGTGTTGTTACAGGCATTCTTTGGCAGAGAAATGATCATTTCCCGCTCGCAGCTTGTTTTAGCGAGATAAGGCTCGGATTGGGAGTGTTTCTCCTATTATGTTGTGGACAGTACAGACAGACAGCTTGCAGAGAGATGTGCTTGCTGCTTTAGATTGCTACAATGAAGGTAAGCACTCTTGATTTTTCAACAGGTATCTAAAAAGTTCTGCATCATTTAAACGTGCATTGATTATACTGACACAAATGATGCACTTTAGTGATATTACCAAATTTAATGCAGTTTTACTTAAATGCACTTTTCATTCAGAACTGACTTATTAGGAGAAATACTTGTTTGTTCTCAGTGTGTGTTTCTGCATGGGGTTTTTCTTCTCTCTCTGTTGTCTTCAGCACCAATTACACAGTAAGTAAGATTTTTGCATGTATTTATAAATCTGTCGCATGTCTCTGTTTGTCTGAACTTCCATAGTAGCTGTCCATTGTTTATTATTAAAGTATAAATAGTGAAGTTGAGGTTTGCAGGAATCTGGTTGACAGCAGAGAATACAGGCTGTCATTGAGAAAAAGGCTTACATAAAAAAGTAATGATCATGTGAACATTAATTTAAACACACTTACAGGTGCCATAGAATGCACTGATACAATAGGTTAAACAGTTTTCTGATATCTAAATATAAAGCATTTTGCTTATGTGTAAGTGCAAACATTGTCCAGAAATGGTTTTGTTTGTTCATTTGTAACCACAGGAATTACCCCTAGAACGAAAAGCTCAGTTTTTACCATATTTGGAACTGTTGTGAATATTAATGAGCTCTGCTCTTATCTCTTATGCTCGCTCATGTCAGTGCCTGAAGCTCAA
>CAIGQW010054459.1:4833578-4847287 GCA_903798125.1 Danio choprae
CTTTATTAATCTAGGGTCGCCACAGCGGAATGAACCGCCATATATATATATATATATAAATCATTATTGCAATCTCACTGGGAAATGCTGTGGCCAATCAAACGCTGCCTGGCTCTGTGTTTTGTTCTGATTTGCACTGGATTTACATGATAACGAGGAAACAATGGGGTTTGGGGCTCACTTTATGTCGTTTTCATGTACTAAATTCTAAATTCAACTATGCCTGCAGTGTAAAAAATTGCTGTAAAATGTAAACAGCATTACCAATTTTGGTTGCCAGTAATACTGTAAAATTTACAAGTGCACTGTAAATGAAAAATTACAATTGTGATGTAGTTTTACAACACAATCGTAATTATTAATTTACAGTGCTGTAAAAACTACACCACAACTGTAATTGTTCAATTGTTCATCTGGCAATTTTTATAGTATTACTGGCAAAATTTACAAGCACACTGTAAATTAACAGTTACAATTGTGTTGTAGTTTTACACATCTGAACGTTTTGGGAAATTATAATCAATCGCATAGTTTTTGGTTTGAATGTATTCTGCTGCTGATGACATGCTTTCATTGAGTTGCTCCTGAATCAGTGCAGGGTCAGTGAGGTCCATCAGGTCAGCGTCTGAACCTGTGCATTGCCTGTGGGGCTCCTGGTCCAGCTGGTCAGCCTGTGATCGCTGCTCCAAAACACAGGTGGGGCCGGTGTTGATTTTTGATCTGCTATTGGATATCACCGTTTATCATTTCTCACAATTTATCACAATTTCATGTGCAATTGCAGTGTGTGTAATGATATCTGTGGTGATTGCAGACACAGATCCGCTTCATAGCAGTCTTCTCTCAGTTTGGTGGTCAGCCTTGCACTGGAAGCTCCACTCGCACACAGGCATGTATTTCGACTCAGGTCTGTCCCCTAGAGGAGGGATGTGGAGGACGCTTCCGCTGCCAGTCTGGTAATTGTTTTGATATTTTTTTGTGAAAGTAAATATACCTCAGGTTAAAATATAATAGTAATAGATTTCCCAATACTTGCTCAGTTGACTGATTACATACAGTCTTGTTCATTAAAAATGTAACACTTAAGTCCTTAGAGGGGGAAAAAAAATCCTGTCAAAAAAATAAACAAATAAAATGTCATAAATGTATCATATATTGTTTTGTTCCCACCAAACAAAAAGATGAATTCATTTTGAAGGTTTTATTATATAAATTACAGTTTGTTTTCATAAAATGTGGTGGTGTTTTTCATGAAGAAAATTCCATGCACTAAATGTATGGTTTTGAATACAGTCTTAAATAACTCAGTGATTATAAACAACATTATTTTAAATGATATTATTTAATTTACATTAAAAAAATCTATCTCTCACATACATATTTCTCAGTATATACATACAAAAACAAACTCTAATATACGTACCAAACGACATAATCATAATTACATAATCTAAATAAATTGGCTTACACTGCTGAAAAGCAGAAAACAGGAACCGGCATTTGGTTCATAAGTCAAACAAGAGAAAATTTAATCAAAGTAGTAAAAATAAAATAAATAACATTTATTTATTGATTAATTAAAATAATAAAAAAAACTTTTCACATTTCCGGATTTTTCAGTAGTGGAAGTCATCATAACTGTAAACCTAGAGTGTAGGGAATGTGTGTACTCTCAAAACACTCTTTTTGTGCTTTGAGAATTATTTTACGATCCTATTTGTAAAAAAATGAAATAAAAACTTTACAATGATGTTATCAAGACTTTCAGAAAAAGGAAAGAAATTATGTGAGACTGATAATGGCAAACAGAAGAGAGAACAACGTCAAAATCTAAATATTAAAAACATTCAAGGATATAAGATTATGATGACCATTCAACACGTCAAACAGTCTTGTGAAAAAGGTCCATAGTTAATATTTTTTCTAACAAAATGGAAGCCCATTTATTAAGGATGATTTTTTTTTCCTCTTAAACTTGCAAATGTATTTTACCTTTTAAATAGGCATTGGATAGTTTCTTTCTTTCTCCTTTTCTTTTTTAGGTAAATGTATCAGCCTATCTCTAGTGTGCAATGGTGATCAGGATTGTGAGGATGGTTCAGATGAGCAGAGATGTGACGGGAAACCGATTTGTAAAACCTCTGAAAATTCTAATCTGGAAAAACCTCCACCAAATGTAGAGATCACTGGTCAAGGGTGATGAGGCCTAATGATATTAATTGTTGTCTCATATTCAATACAACGATGCACTCATATACACTCTAGACACCAGTCTATAAAGCCACTATGATCGTGTGTGTGTTTGCACTACAGGTTTGACGCAGCGAAGAGAGAGGCCAGAGGAACTGTCATCAACACTAAGAGCTTTGGGGGTCTGTGCAAAAGGACCTTCAGTGGAGACCACAGGGACTTTTATAGACTTCCTCAAAGTGTTCTCAGATATTCTTTTCAAGCAAGTGAAATTTCATCATTTACTACACAAAGATAAAAAAAAATAATAATAATCACTTTCATTTTACATTATTTGACTTCAACTGTATAGTATGTATAAAAATTGGAAATACAATTTTCTATCACACAATTTCAAGTTAACGTCTTGCAATTCTTACAATTTTCTAAAAATTCTTATGAGTTTTTATCATTTAGTAGTTTTTCTTTCTAGTATTCTACATTTAACAATTTGTTTATTCAAAGTTTTTCACACAGTTTCATATTAACATCTCACAATTCTGACATAGCCGAAAACATGTTGCCAGTTCTAGAGCAGAATCTATCTATAAACTATTTTTTTCCAGCTAGTTTAGCTTTAGTTTTCACTTGTTTTGTGTTTCCCAGGTAACAGCAAAAAACGATTTTACAGATGAATCCTTTGCCAGTTCTTGGCACTACTTATATCACTATGAAAAACATGAAAAAACAACAGGCACAGACTATGGGCACGATGATTATGTCTTCCATGATGAACTATCACAGTCAAAGGTACTGTATACTACAAATTACTATGTAATACTTTTAAACATTACATTATTACCTCATGTATTACCGTATTATTCAAAATCTCACAATTCATCCTGGGTTAGAACTGAGCTCTGATTATTTAACTACAACCCCAAATCAGAAGAAGTTGGGACAGTATCCAAAACGCAAATAAAAAAAGAAATTAGTAAGTTCTAAATTGGGGCCTCACGGTGGCGCAGTGGATAGCACGTTCGCCTCACAGCAAGAAGGTCGCTGGTTTGAGCCTCGGCTGGGTCAGTTGGCGTTTCTGTGTGGAGTTTGCATGTTCTCCCCGTGTTGGCGTGGGTTTCCTCCGGGTGCTCCGGTTTCCCCCACAAGTCCAAAGACATGCAGTATAGGTGAACTGGGTAAGCTAAATTGTCTGTAGTGTATGAGTGTGAATGGGTGTGTATGGATGTTTCCCAGAGATGGGTTGCCGCTGGAAGGGCATCCGCTGCGTAAAACATATGCTGGATAAGTTGGCGGTTCATTCCGCTGTGGCGACCCCAGATTAATAAAGGGACTAAGCCGAAATGAAAATGAATGAATGAATGAATGAATGAGTTCTAAATTTACTTTGACTTGTATTTCATTGCAGACAATACAACACCACATTATTTAATGTGTTCCTCATTTTTTTTTTTTTTTTTTTTTTCAAAATAAGAACATTCTAATGTTGGTTCTTGCAATATATTTTAAAAAAAGAACAGTAAAGTATTTACCACTTTGTAATGTTGCCATTCCTTTTCACAACACTTAAAAGACGTTTAGGGACTGAAGACACTAAGTGATGAAGATAAATTCAGGTGTAATTTTGTCCCATTCTTCCTACAAACAAGTCTTAAGTTAGGCAACAATACGGGGTCTTTGTTGTCGCATTTTGCACTTCAAAATGCGGAACACATACTCTATTGGAGACAGGTCAGGACTACAGGCAGGTCAGTCAAGTACCTGTATGCTCTTCCTCCACAGCAAGGACTTTGTAATGTGTGCAGAATGTGGTTTTGCATTATCTTGTTGAAATATTCATGGGCGTCTCTGGAAAAGAAGGCAGCATATTGTGCTCCAAAATCTCCATGTACTTTACAGCATTAATGGTGCCATCACAGAAGTGTAAGTTACCTTTGCCAAGGGCACTGATACAACCCCATACCATGACAGACCCTGGCTTTTGGACTTGTTGCTGGTAACAGTCTGGACGATCCTTTTCTTCTTTGGTCTGGAGCACATAGCGTCCATTTCTTTCCCAAAAAATATACCTGAAATACTGATTCATCTGTCCATAATACACATTTCCACTATGTGATGATCCATCCCAGATGCCTCGGAGCCCAAAGAAGTCGATGGCGCTTCTGGATACTGTTAACATAGGGCTTCCTTTTGGCACAGTACAGTTTTAATGCTTGATGCAGTGGTGCCTAAGTGATCAGAGATCATGGTTGTTCAGCTTAGGCTTGCATCCTTGTTCTTTAAGCCCTGAAATTCCTTCAGATTCCTTAAATCTTTTAATTACATTATGTACTGTTGATGGTGAAATATCTAAATATTTTCCTTTTTTTTTAGGAACATTGTTTTTAAACATTTCAATACTTTTTCTATGTTTTCTTTGGCAAACTTGTGGATCCAGGGCCCATCTTTGCTCCTAAAAGATTTCATCCTTCTTGGATGCTTTTGTACCAAATCATAATTACAATCACCTGTTGACATCACAGGGCCTCACAGTGGTGCAGTGGGTAGCACGTTCGCCTCACAGCAAGAAGGTCGCTGGTTCGAGCCTCGGCTGGGTCAGTTGGCGTTTCTGTGTGGAGTTTGCATGTTCTCCCTGTGTTGGCGTGGGTTTCCTCCGGGTGCTCCGGTTTCCCCCACAAGTCCAAAAACATGCAGTTTAGGTGAATTGGGTAAGCTAAATTGTCCGTAGTGTATGAGTGTGAATGGGTGTGTATGGATGTTTCCCAGAGATGGGTTGCAGCTGGAAGGGCATCCGCTGCATAAAACATATGCTGGATAAGTTGGCGGTTCATTCCGCTGTGGCGACCCCAGATTAATAAAGGGACTAAGCCGAAATGAAAATGAATGAATGAATGTTGACATCACCTGTTTCAAATCACATCATTATTTAAGCAATTTACCTGATTACTAGCCCTAAATTTGTTTAAATTGTGTTGCATTTGAAAACAAAACAGCTTTATAACAATATAAATTTGTATACTCAAAAATAATTTTGAAGTGACTTGACAGGAGTTCTGAGAGATAATGCAAACATACAGTATTCACGTAATTAGGGTTAGAGGTTTCTTTACTGCTTATTTTTTGAGAAAGTTTGGTTTTGCTTATTTTGTTATTAAAACTATAGGTGTGACTTTGAGAATATTTTCACCAATTTGCTTTTTACTTTTGTTTTTGAGATCAAACATACTTCAATACTAACAGTCTACATAGCAAAGTTAAGTCAAAATTTATTCTAATGTAATTAATTCAAAGAGCAAAACAGAATTTTGATTGTATGTAGCACAATTCTTTGTTAAATCAGTTTGCTCTCCTTCTTTGTTATTCATTTAAACATTTACTGTGAATTTCAGTTAACTGTGGCTTAACATACACTCAAAAACAATCACGTTTGTGGCATGTTTAAACTACTTATTTAAAATGAGTTGAAACGTCCTGGTTACGTATGTAACCCACGTTCCCCGAATAGGGAATGGAGACGTGTGTCTGATACCAGACATATGGGAGTTTGCCAGATGACCAATCACTCTGAAGAGTAAGAAAACGGGCCAATAAATGGCAAATGAATTGGCAGAGCTCAACTCCACAGCTGACAGCGATTAGTCATTAGTGGGCTATAAAAGCCAGCAGCTGAGCAGTGAGCATTAGAATTTTTGCCTGCTGAAGAGCCGATCACTCAGCTAACATCTGGAGACTCAACTGCTGTGACAGTGAAGACACACGTCTTTGTTCACTATTTGGGGAATGAGCACACAAGCATCACCAAGAGCGCAACCTTTCAACATCGCCTAGGCCCTTTAATTACCATACATGGGATTTATTCGAAAATTTAGATCGGGGGTCGTAATGAGCTTTTACCAAGCTAAATAGTCTAGGGATTTTAGAACACGACAGTACGTTGGGAAGCGTCCCAGTCCCCGAAGGGGGAGAACGCTGCGGACGCCACCTGCTACCCAAGAGGGGAGACTTGATAGCAATAAGAACATATGGACTAGCCCTATAGAGGGGGACTGCTACATACGATAAGCTGGTTAGCGTGTAGGGAAGACACGAGTCTGCCTGGTCAAGGGGTACACTCCGTGGCTGAAATAAGCATATGGGATCGCCATGGGGGGCCGCGCATAGCTGGCACCGAACCTCAGTATGTGGGCAGACCAATACGGGCATATCCGCTGAGTCGGGTGCTGGGGGCCTCGGAGGAATTCCCTAGGGTTCGCCAAGCGGGAAACTTACTAGCAGAATAAAAAAGGCACACGCATCTCCGGGTAATCGCAAGGAAACCAGCTCCACTTGAAGATTATAAAATCTTGCAAATGTGTTAGGTGTCGCCCAGCCCGCAGCTCTACAAAATCTGTTAAGAGGCGCCGCGTATTCACGACAAAAAGAAGGCATCACTCTTTAAAGTGTGCTCTCTCTCCCGGGGGACACGGCTCGCCCTGGCACAGGAGCGAAGGCGATGGCATAAACTATAAAGTGAACTAACCTCTGCTTTGATACGGCACTTCCCTTCTGCCAACCACAACAGAAAAGAGCTGCTTAGAGACATATGCTCTACTCGTCACATTATGCGCAGTGCGCGGACATAGCAATAGAAGGGCTGGGTCTGCCTCCTCCGCAGACATCGCTTGCAGGTTCACTACCTGATATAATGGGGTGGTAGGAACCTTAGCATATAGCTGAACCGGGGTCTCAGGTAAACGTGAGAGTAGGCCAGTCCGAATTCCTGGCACGATTCGCTGACTGAAAATGCCTCCGGAATCCTAACCCTCCTGAATGATACCAACGCGACCAGCAGAGAGCTGCCTTCATAGACAGAAAACTTATAGATATTGAATCGAATGGCTCAACGGACATAACCATAACCGCTGGGACTAGAGAGATCCCAAGTGGGCAAGAGAGGAGGGCGGGAGTGGAGATAACCATCTCGCACCACGCACCTCTGAGGAACCTGCTGATGAGGTTATGCTTTCCCAGTGCGCTACCATCTGTTGCTCCACAGAGAGCGAGGGTAGCAGCATGCCAAACCTTCAGTGTGAAGGGTGACAGCCCGGCTCCAGCTATCCTGATAGAAAACACAACACTAATCTGGCATGTCCGGGGTTCTTCTCAGAGAGAAGAGCTCCACACAATGAATAGACTCCACTACAGGACATAGGCTTGCCTAACAGGGTGCTCTAGTCTGAGTGACGGTGTTAACCTTTGACTGATAGGTCACCTAAGTCTTCCTCCCTCTGTCTAGAAACCATAATAGAGGTTCCAGAACCCTGCACGGGTGCCAGAGGGTGTGAGCCACGAATGCGCTGGCTCTCAGCTGGCCCCAAGGTTACGCAATATGCGTAACTGTTTCCTCCCTAATGCATAAACGTTTCCTCCCGATTACTGGGTACCCCGGTCAATTGGGAGGAAATTAAGCTCAGTGTCAAAAACGCTTGCTGAGCTATGCTCCCTAACGCGCTCCCTGCGCAGGCTCACTGGGGAACAAAAAACTTATATTGTGTAAACCTTGGGGCCAGCCGAGAGCCAGCGCAATCGTGCAGAGCACAGAGAAAGCAGATAGCGAAGGGCCACTCAGGAGAAGCAGCAGGATGACTCGGGCTTCTCTGAAGCGTGCCCATAACAGCTGGACCGTGCCGGGGTGGAGTATCCGTTCTCCCGGAATGAAACTGTCACGAGAGCGTGTAAGCTGGCACAGTAAGCTCGTCCAGTATATGAAGGGTGCGCAGCTATTTAGCCGCATGACTCCAGAGGAGCAGATGGAGAGCGAGCTGAGACATGCGGCGTAATGCGCATCACCCAAACGGTTGATGTACGCTATCGCAGCCGTGCATTACACCTGGTGCATCTCCCATGCCATACCCATCTGGGGACCCAATCGCGAAGCCACCGCTGAAGTGGCCTCATATGAACAAATAAGCGGCATAATAGCAGCTACAAATGTCATATGCCCCAGGAGCCTCTGAAAAACTTCAGTGAGACCATTGTATCTGCCGAATATATTGGACAGGGCAGCGCTAGCCCGATGCGCTGTTAGTAAGCGCACTGTAATGGAGACCGAGTCCAGCTCCAACTCCAGATAAGAGAAGCTTTGCCCGGGGGAGAACTTGCTCTTTCTTGGTTGACCTGAAACCCCAACAGGCCGAGGTGCCAGAAGACCAGGTCCCTGTGCATAATCGACTAGTTGAAAGACCTGAAAAAATATAAACCAGTCAATAAATAATCAAAAATGCCGATGCTCGTGCGCCGAAGAGGCACAGGGCATCCTCCACGCATGGAAACAGGGAGAACCCGAAGGGGAGGACCATTTACTGCCATGCTCGGGCCCCGTCGCACACCGGAAAAAACACTGTTTAAGGAGGAGAGTTTTTAGCAAGACATAGAGTGAGCGTCCTTCAGGTCTATAGCTGCAACCAATCCCACGGACGGACGCACTGGGGGATGCATTTCTGCATGAGCATCCTGAACAGATGACAGATCAAAATGCGTAGATAGGATTGGTATAATTCACCGCTCTCTGGGTACGATGAAGCGGGGGCGTAACCCCCTCTTCATCTCGGCTGGAGAGACCAGCACGATTGTATCCTTCACCAGGAGGATAACAATCTTCTCACGCGAGCCAGGGGTGGCATAGCGATGACCGCTTAAATACACACCTGTGAACTCGGGAGGCCAACAACGAATTAAAACGCATAGCTGAGTCTGACAGTCAGCGTGAGCTACTACGATGGGCTGAGCAGCACTAACCAGGCTGACAGAGTCCAAACGAGCAGCATCACCAAAACGATCGCTGACGTACCCGCGGAGGGGCAGCCTCGGAATTGGGAGTGTTCACCCCGGGAAGCGGAACATCCCGAGGAAGAGATACAAATAAGAGATTGACTCTTATCTTCCTCCCAGGATCCCACGGAGAGGCTGGAGGTGCGAGAGAAGGAGCCCATCCTCTGGCGCTCTCAGAGCCTGTGGCGAAGTGCACCAAAGCTGAGAGCTGGAAGGCAGAGTGTCCCATTTCGGCAGCAATTTAGCTTCCACACCCAGAGGGAGGAAAAGCTTTTTTTTTTGGATCGCTACATTCATTCGCGGGGGAGCCCCAGCCTTCCACAGGGGGAAAGAACGGTCCTCCTCCTCTCCAAGCGACCGGTCTCAGGTTTGCTTTGCGGTCCAATTACCGGACTTAATTGCGACCTGTGATGGGAGCGTCAACTTCCCACGGGGGGTGGCTTGGTGCATTCACTAGCCAGTGGAACGGGCTGTGACGGCGGATCGTTTTGGAGCCACTGGAAGAGCGCTCTGGGCAAGGAATAGCCAGTGCGGACGGGTCTGGTGGGGGAGCAGTTTTCCGAGCCCACCAAGAGATGACCTGTTCCATCGCGCACGGCTGATCTCTCACCACTGAGGACTCCTGGGTAAAGTCCCCTATAGTGTCGCTGAGTAGGCCTGCCTGGGATATGGGCACGTCAAGAAAGTGAACTTTGTCAACGTGGCACATATCTGCCAGGGTAAGCCAAGGGTGGCATTTCCAGACCACTTGTGTAACCATCGTTCTCCCCAGGGCACAGGCGGACGATTTTAAGGTCATGAGAGCATAGTTGACCACCGTACGGTGCTTACGCATAAGCCTGGGGAAGAACCGCCCCTGTGCAGCACAGCCAGGTGATGCCACGGTGCAGGGCAGAAGCGGCATGGCCCGCAGCTGTGTGGGCTCTGGCCATGAGAGACACAGATAACCCACCCGCCTTGGACAGGGGTCTCAGCTTACCCCTCCAGGTGGCAGCGCCCACCACCCGAGGAATAGCTTCGTACCCACTGATGGGGGAGGTACCCATCAGGGGAGGTGAAGGCGGAAATGCATGAGGACCGGGTGGACTAAAACGCCCTCCATGCCAGCGTGTGCTCACTGTGTGCCCCTGGGAAGAAGGGGATGGGAGCTGGAAGATTCATCTTACATCAGCCCACACGTCACACTCTCTAGTCGATCCAGCAGTGAGACTGGGGGACAAGCCATCTCCAGCCACACTGCCGAAACAGCCAAGGAAGCGCAGCCATCATATCTGACTCGAGAACCGTGACCACGCATTGCACCCCGTAGGATGGTAGTAAGCCTGGTCTGTCATCTGAGCATGACAGCTCGCCCTCTGATGTTGCGATGGGCGTCTGATCTCCTGTGTCATCAAGCGGAGGCGCAGGCATCCCGGGGGATGAACTGCACAACCACTCAAAGCTTGGATGGAGCGCGCTGTGGAGGAGTGGGGGGTCCGCGGGCCCGGAGGCAACAGATAAACCCCCACTGTGATTCTCAGATCTGCCCACTTGCTAATCGCTTTCACGGGGAGCAACGGGGGTGGCTTGGAAGCCGCGATCTCAGCTGTGCAACAGCCATGCTCTCACAGTAAAAGCACAAGCTGTCTGCGAGCACCGCATCGACATGCTGAACCCCCAGACCTGTGATGCAGTACCCGTACCCATCATCCACAGATACGAACCACCGCATCGAGAAACGCACAGTCAGAACAACATCTTGTAAAAAGACATGTTGATTGACTGTGATGCTCTCCTAGGAAAATCTGCTCTTTTAATGGAAACTGCTGTTTTTGTGCACACCAGCGAAATGCCCAGGGAACAGAAAAGCGCAGATCGACTGCTGCTGTCGCATCATCTCCAGGTGAGTAAACTGGTTTCAGTCTTGAAATAAGG
The DNA here is from genome assembly GCA_903798125.1 of Danio choprae. Classification (NCBI taxonomy): domain Eukaryota; kingdom Metazoa; phylum Chordata; class Actinopteri; order Cypriniformes; family Danionidae; genus Danio; species Danio choprae. The sequence continues at coordinate 4,844,490 of CAIGQW010054459.1, forward strand.
CTGGCAGATAGAGTGTCTTCAGTCTCGTGATGAAGACTTTGCTTCGGCTAATGCTCACTGCTCAGCTGCCAGCTTTTATAGACCACTAATGGCTAATCGCTGCCAGCTGTGGAGCTAAGCTAATTCATTTGCCATTCATTGGCCCATTTTCTTACTCTTTAGACTGATTGGTTGTCGTTGTAATGGAAAGACTGTAGCATATACCTCATTGCTTTGACATCTTAAAATTCTAATTTTTTTTTTTCGTTTGCATCTCACAATCCTGATTTTTTTCTCTCCATTAGACAGAAGATGGTAAAGTATCATCTCTAAGTAACAAAATATTGACTGATAGATAGAGACTGAATAATTTTTAGGTATTTTTAAGGGCCCACAATATTAGAATACTGCATACGTATCATCACAACATTTTGTACTACAGAATGTCAAGTTAACCACCAGAATCTCTGTATCTGCAATGGCTTTGAATTATGTTGATATCATTGAGAGCAACACAATCCCACACACTAAAATGAATGTGAAACTTTGTTCACTTTTCAGTCCAAAAATCTGATGATTATGAAGAGTGATGTGGAAGTGGGCCAGTTCCAGAATCAGTCCCCAGAATATCTACCACTTTCAGAAGACTTCTGGAAAGCTTTGGTGATGCTGCCTGCCGTATATGACTACGCTGCCTACCGCAATGTGCTGGAGAGATTTGGCACCCACTATATTTCAGAAGGCACTATTGGGGGCCATTTTAAATTATACCTGATGGCCAGTGAAGATGTTATTTCTAAACTGAGTAAGTGTCGCACTTATCCGTTTCACTTTAGAAAAGGGTTTGTTATTCTAAATCTGGCCAATGATTGTTCATTTATTACTTTTTACACAGAATATGAGAAAAGGGACTATAAGGCTTGCACCGTAACGAGCCATTCAGTCATGTTTTTTATCCGGTGGTCCACAACAAGTTGCAAGACAGACACTATTGATAAAAGCGAACCATTCTGTAAGTTATATAGGTCAAATCTAATTTCTACTGATGCTTGTTTTTAGTTTTAGGAGACAATGACACTAAATTGCGCATGGAAAATGTAATTGCAATAATGCAGTACTTTAATACTGTATAGAGCAATGTGTTGCACAGTGACATTCAATTCTGTGTCCAAAACAGATAAAAGCATTCCAGAAAATGATATGAAAACAGATATCATTGGCGGATATCCTGGATTTATTGCAAAATTGTCAATGTTTAACAAATATGATGTAAAAGAGAATGCCAAAACCTTTTCCCAGTGGTCTGGTTCATTGAAGAACTACCCACGCGTCATCAAATCCAAGGTTGGTTTAGAAACAAATGTTAATATTTGGTAAAATTGGCCATATGCCTATTTTGTAAATGAAGGTATAGCACATCAAAATGAAGAGTTTATTTGTAAAATATTTGCAATAACTTAAAATAAAGTAATTATTGGCTCACTGTTTCTTGCTGTGAGGCAACAGTGCTAACCACTGAGCCACCGTGCCGCCCTATTTTTGTTATATTCAAATATTGTGTTTTTAATGTTGTGTATTGAAGAGTAAAATTACAAAATAACAAACATGATTGATGGAAATTGTTAAACCGTTTCTTGGTAATTTTCAGAAAACATGTTTAATTGAGTATTAAAGAAAACGGTTGTAAAGAAATAGAGACTGAAATATTCTAACACTGGTGGTTGTCTGTTTTTGCAAAGGAACTCTTCAAATGTAAAAGTTTTCCTTTTTTGATATTTATGGACCTAGCCGGTCCAGATTTGTATAACACTAGCTTTGTTGGGGTTGATTGAAAAACCTAGGGCTATTTTGCCTATTAATAAATGGTAACACTTTAGTTTAGGTCACAATTCATGCTATTAACTACTGGCTTATTACCTGCCTATTATTAAGATATTAACTGTTCATTAGCAGTCATAAAGTATAATCTTATTTTGCATCCCAAAAACCCAAACACAACTTTAACTTTACTAACTATTAATAAACAGCTAATTAGAAGTTTATTAAGTTATTAGTGTTAGTTGATATTTTGTTAATACCCTGAATTGTGACCTTAACTAAAGTGTTACCAAATAAATGAATAACCAGACATTGCTATGTTTTATAAATTAAATGTTAAAATGGCTTGCCACAAGCTGTATGTGCTATATCAGAAGTCACCTGTTTTCCACAATTAATTTGAATAAAGAACTATTGAGTTCATCATACACTCGACTATCAACAAGCATATGGCAGAAACAAGTATTATGATTTGCATGAGAATGTTGTATGAGAGTTGTTATGAGACTGAATGTGTAAATTTGTGATTTGTGCAGCTCAGATCTCTACATGAGCTGGTGAAAGAAGTGCCGTGTGCAGGGCTGAAAAGGTTTCTCTTAAAGCGTGCAATTGAGACGTACCTCACAGAGAAACACTCATGTCAATGCAGAGAATGCCGGAATAATGGGCTGCGTGTGCTGGAGGAAAACATCTGCAAGTGTGTGTGTAAACCGGGAACTAGCGGCCAAGCCTGCGAACATGGGACACCATATGATGAACAGCCAGGTATTTAAGTTAGGAACTAATATTATTAATTATTTGCATATTAGCTGGATTAAGTAATCAGATTCCAAAAATGCCATAACTGCGATTACTTTTGATAACATCAAGTTTTTGATAACATCAAGGCAAGACATTGCAGGTAAATAGGGTAAAACAAATCTCAACATACATCCCCAGTTGATTTATTACATTAATAATTGCAAATAGTTTTACAAGTATTACAGGTTTTCTAAATTTCT
>CAIGQW010054459.1:4847297-4882464 GCA_903798125.1 Danio choprae
TGTGTGTGTGTGTGTGTGTGTGTGTGTGTGTGTGTGTGTGTGTGTGTTTGTGTTAGAATGGCTATGACGGGGAGTCGGAGTTTTGGTTTTTTGACACGGCGTCATGGGATTAAGGTGGACTCCGCTGTTAGTGTGGAAGAGTGTGTTTTGGCTGTAGGCGAAGTTGTGGGCACTGAAAGCATCCTGTCAGCATCTCGTATGAATAATGCGATCGTAGTGTTTGTAAAGACGGTGGAATTGGCGAATCAGTTAGTTGAAAGTGGGATAGTGATCGGTGGAATTTTTACCCCGGTGCTTCCCCTATCTACCCCATCTAAACGAGTAACTTTGTCCAATGTACCACCTTTTATTTCGAACGAGGTGCTGACAGGAACGCTTTCTCGCTACGGCAAACTTGTTTCCCCGATAAAAATGATCCCAATCGGGTGCAAGTCGCCGCTGTTAAAGCACGTTGTGTCTTTTCGGCGTTATGCTTATATGATTTTGCAGGACAATTTGGATGAATTAGACGTGGCTTTAAACTTTCGTCAGGACGAATTTAATTACGTAATATTTGTTACTACAAACAACATGAAATGTTTTGCTTGTGGTGAAATGGGTCATTTGATCCGCGCGTGCCCGGGTAGAACAAGTCAGCAAGATCAAAATCGTTTACCGGCTGATGGCGGAAAAAAGAATGTTGCGCGCGACACTGAGATGCAGAATGACACGGCTGCTGTGGCCAGTGTTAGTGATGCGCCTAGTACAGATTTGCCTCAGGAAACTGTACTACAGACAATATCTGAGGTGATACCGACTGATAAAAATGATGAGAGGAAAAACGATGTGGTTGATGTGGAAGTAGACGGGCCGTTACAGTTGGTTGAGCAGCCAGTACGGGCTGTGGTGGACGCTTTGCAAAAGAGCAGTAACCCGGTTATAGCCGGAGAGCAAGTGTCGTTCAATAAAGAACAGGATCAGAGTTTGGACATGGATTTAGATGACAGTACTTTTAAGACACCTCAGAAGAGGCGCTTAAAACAACAGAATACCGGTAAACAGGCAAAAAAGACGGAAAATTGTGAGTTGAGTCAATCCGAAACTGAGAGTGAGAGCGATCTCTCAGAATGTAGTGTGTCGTACAGTTTACCATTAAGCGGTTTTTCTAGCCGAGTTTACACCGTGGACGATATAAAGTCCTTTCTTAAAGTGACAAAAAAATGCCAGAAATGTTAAAATTGAAGAGTATTTCCCAGACGTTATGCAGTTCATGGAAAAAGCAAAGTGTTTTAGGAGCGAGGGCAGTTTCAATAAACAGGAGGTCTATCGGCTAGAAAAACTGCTAGGCAAACTTAATGCTCAACCAAGGCCCGGTATTGATATCACATAAATACGTCCTTTTTTCTTTATTTCTGGTTTCTTTGCTTGAGTTATTTTTATTTTTTTATTTTTTTCTTTTCTATGGAGGAGGTTTCTGTGGCTTCTCTTAATGTAAATGGGGCTAGAGATATAAGAAAAAGGTTTCAGATATATGAAATATTTAAACAAAAGAGAATTGATGTTTTGTGTATTCAAGAAACGCATAGTGATGCTTTAAACAGTTCTGACTGGGGTAAGGAATTTGATGGGCTATCAGTTTTAAGTCATTTGACTTCAACTAGTAGTGGGGTTGCTATTTTATTCTCCAAGAGCTTCATTCAGGTGGATGAAGTCATAAAGGGTAGATTTTTAAAAGTTGATGCCCAGTTTGAAAATTATTCTTTTATTTTTATATGTGTGTATGTCCCAGTGAATGCATTAGAAAGGATGGTTTTCCTTGATACGCTAAATAATGTTTTGAGTAATTGTGACCCTGAGAAAGTTTTGTTTTTAGGGGGAGATTTTAATTGCACTGAGAGCATTCTTGATAGGAATCATGTTGAACCACACATGGCTTCACAGAAGCGCCTAATTCAATTAATAAAAACCCATGAAATTGTTGATGTTTGGAGGAATTTTAATGGCAGTCAAAGACAGTATACTTGGGCTCATGCTTATAATAATCTGATTTCACTGGCAAGATTAGATAGATTTTATTGTTTTAAGCACCAGTTTAATCTTTTCAGAAGCTGTTCAATTTGCCCAGTGGGTTTCTCTGATCACAGTTTGTTACAGTGTGTTATATCTCAAAGGTCTATTAGGTCAAAAAGTGCGTATTGGCATTTTAATTGTAATTTACTTTCTGATAAGCATTTTAAGGAGGTTTTTAAAGAGTTCTGGAGGAATTTTAGAAATACGAAAACTTCTTTTAAATGTTTACAGCAGTGGTGGGAGGTTGCGAAGGTGCAGGTTAAACAGCTGTGCCAGCAATATACTCTTAATGTCACAGGAGACATTCTCCGTTCAATGAAATCAATTGAGAAGGAACTGGTAGAGCTTCAAATGCTTATTGATAAAACATCTAATTTGGCCCATTTGGACTCTTTTAATAAGAAGAAAAATATTTTAGGTAAATTATTGGATACCGTTACACAAGGAGCGCTGGTCAGATCACGCTATCAGAGTATTGAGTTGATGGATGCACCTTCTAAATTCTTCTTTAATTTAGAGAAGAAAAATGGGCAAAGAAGATTTATACATGCTTTAAGATCAGAGGATGGATCTTTGTTGTCAGACCCTTCTGATATTCGAAAAAGAGCGGTAAGTTTTTATGAGCATTTGTATAAAAGTGATCTTATGCATGAACAAACTACTAATGTCTTCCTTGAAAACTTGCCTCAGCTGTCCCAAGAGGCTAATGCTGAGATCAGCAAGGCCTTAACTCTGGGGGAGTTGGAGGTGGCTCTGCAAAGCATGGAATGTGGGAAAGCACCTGGACTTGATGGTTTGTCAATTGACTTTTATAAGTCCTTTTGGCCGGAGGTGGGTCCGGACCTACTAGAGGTGCTCAAAGAAAGCCTGGCCTATGGGCAGCTTCCCACAAGTTGCCGTAGAGCAGTTCTCACATTACTGCCAAAGAAGGGAGATCCGAACGACATCAAAAACTGGAGACCAGTTAGTTTGTTGTGCAATGATTACAAATTGCTTTCAAAAGTCCTGGCAAACAGATTAGGGGGAGTTTTGGAGCAGGTGATCCATCCTGACCAGACATATTGTGTACCTGGTAGACGTATTGTTAATAATATATCTTTTATCAGGGATGTTTTGGACCTTGGCAAAAAGCTTAATTTAGATATCGGCTTTTTGTCGATTGATCAAGAAAAAGCTTTTGATCGCATTGAGCATAAGTATTTATGGGACGCTCTAGAGGCTTTTGGCTTTAGTGCAAGTTTTATCTCAATGGTTAAGGTGTTGTACTGTGACGTTGAAAGTATTTTGAAAGTTAATGGTGACTTATGTGCTTCTTTTAAGGTATTTAGAGGTGTAAGGCAAGGCTGTGCTTTGTCAGGTATGTTGTATGTTTTAGCAATTGAGCCTTTTTTAATTAAATTAAGAGCAGATTTGTATGGATTGTGTATTCCAACATGTCCAAATGTGTTTAAATTGTCAGCATATGCAGATGATGTTGTTGTTTTAATTAGTTGTCAAAATGATGTGGATTTGCTGTTAAAATTGTTAAATGATTTCAAGGCGCTTTCCTCTACTAAAGTGAATTGGTCTAAAAGCGAGGCCATTTTAATCGGGAAATGGTTAAATGGAGAACCAAACCTTCCAGATGGGTTACTTGGGACCAGGGAGGGTTTTAAGTATCTGGGAGTGTTTTTAGGCAATGAAGCAGTTGTACAAAAAAACTAGGTTTTGTTGAAAAAATAAAAGGTCGTCTTAGTAGATGGAATTTTTTACTTCCAAATATGTCTTATAGAGGCCGCATACTGATAATTAATAATTTGTTGGCCTCATCTTTGTGGCATCGGCTAATGTGTGTGGATCCTCCTTTTAATTTTTTGTCAAAAATCCAGTCAATTTTGATAGATTTCTTTTGGGATAAGCTACACTGGGTTCCGAAGGCTGTGTTGTATTTTCCCAAAGAAGAAGGTGGTCATGGACTTGTACATTTACAGAGCCGAACAGCAGCTTTTCGGCTTCAGTTTGTGCAGAGACTTTTGAATGGACCATCGGACGCGAACTGGAGATCCATAACTTTTATGTTAATGCAGTCCTTTGGAAATGTGGGCATTGAGAAAACTCTGTTTTGGCTGAATCCTAAAAGAATGGATTTATCCAAACTTCCAACCTTCTATCGTAACATCTTTAAGATATGGACTTTGTTTACTGTGCACAGACCCTCAAACACAACATCTTTACACTGGCTGCTACAAGAACCTCTAATTTGTGGTTCACGTATGGACATATCCTTTAGGGGACCTTTTCCTGCACTCAACGAAATATTTTCATCGGCTAAAATGACAACTCTTGGGTGTTTGTTAAAGTCAGCTGGAAAAGACTTTAATAATGGTGACTCAGTTGCTGGACATTTGGGTCTTCATTCTAAACGGACAGTCACTAAACTCCTTGAGCAATGGAGGGCTTCTCTCACAATTGAAGAGACCAAGTTGTTGGAGGACTACTATGACGGGTTAACGGTTCCAAATTGTAATGATGTTTTCCCTTTTTTGTCCTTATCCCCTAACTTAGAGAACTGTGACGGGGTGTTTTTACATTGTAAAGATGTGACATTAATTGGGCCAGAGTCAGCTTCTGGAAAGGTTTTATATAAAACATGTGTTAAAGTTTTTAACAAAATGGGTTTAAACAATAGAGTGGACACTCCGTGGCGTGAGGTTTTACTGTTGAATGAGGATGAGCACCCTCAATGGCGATCATTGTACAAGTCACCATTAACTAAAAGACTCGGGGATTTGCAATGGAGAATTTTGCTTTTATGCTTTTATTTCAATTTTAAATCCTGACGTTGGTCACGACTGCCCTTTCTGCTCGAACTGTTTTTCACACGTTTATGCAATGTTCCAGACTTGAGCCTTTATTCACTGTTTTACAGAGTTTGTTTGTGTCTTTTGGAGAAACGTTTTCCACTAAAATTTTCATTTGTGGGTTCAAATATGTTCAGAGGAAACGTTTTAAATGTCAGCTTCTTAACTTTTTATTAGGACAAGCTAAAATGGCGGTATATAGTACCAGAAAGCACAGAATTGAAGGGAATGTGAGTTGCAACTTGTTGGCAGTTTTTTATAATTCTGTCAAATCAAGAATCCTTGTTGATTTTAAGTTTTTTGAAGCTATGGAGGATCTTCCTTCTTTTGAGCTGATGTGGTGTTACGCCGGCGCTCTGTGTGAGCTGCAGGAACATCAGCTGCTTTTTGCTCCCATTTTGGGTTAAATTTAAATTTTTTAATTTATTTCTATTTATTTTTATTTTTTCATTTTTGTGAGTCGATTGTCTAAATGATGTATTCATACTTTTGTAATAAAGTGTTGTGAAAATCAAAAAAATTTCTTTCTTTCTTTCTTTCTTTCTTTCTTTCTTTCTTTCTTTCTTTCTTTTTTTTTTTTTTACACTGTTTATTTTTTCATTTAGCTTTAAATATTCACAATACATTTAAATGACCATGTAAACGTCTTCACCATAAATGATTTCGGCATTAATACTTTTCTATTTTGGGAACAAAGTCCTTCCTAAACCGTTTTAGTCGAATCAACTGAACTTTTATAGTCATCTCAACTTGACTCAGTCAAACTTATTGAAAATATAAATAAAATTTTGATAAAACCAAAAAAAGTTTAAACTTTAGTTTGTTAAAATTAACTGAATAAAATGAGTTATAGTAACAAAACAAATGCTGTGGTCCTTTTTAAATACCATTTGAATTTTTTTTTTTTTTACAGTGTCATTAATAATTTTAATAATGGATAAGAAGAATAATTATGCAAGTTACTAAACACACAACCAATTGTTTGTAAAAGTGAAGTTGTTGTGTTTGTGTTTCAGGAGTGATTCACGGAGACTGGGCCTGCTGGTCTTCATGGAGCAGCTGCAGTGAAGGACAGAAGAGCCGCAGACGCTCATGCACCCGTCCTGCTCCTTCAGGTGGCCGTGACTGCATTGGGAATACTGAAGAGAGGACAGCCTGTGAAGATGAAGAGGAATTAAACCACCTGCGGTGAGAGGAGTCTACAGCAAGTTCAACATGAATATAATGTAGGCCTATAACAACCTTTACGTCATTAGTGGGGTGTTATGTGTAATTGAGGTTATGTGTAAATGACAACCGTCAATATTGGGCAACAGCAGACCTTGGAATGTTGCAACTGACTAATCAGATTAGCATTTTAGAAAGCTATGTAAAATACAAATACTTTTCAAATTTTATAAAAAGGTTTTTCCAAAGTGTGTGGAATCATCAATACAAATTACACAATTCAAGAGAATGTGAATATGGCATTATTTTTCAAATATTTCCCAAGTGATGAACAGAGCAAGGACATTTTAAAAAATTACTTGCTATTATTTTTCCACTGGAGAAAGTCTTATTTCTTTTAATTTTGCTGGAATAAAATCGATTTTTACCATAAAAATAATAATTTTGAAGGTCAGTAGTATGAGTCCACTGTTGTCCAATGACTTTGAACCCACTCTAGTTATGCCTCTAAATCTACTGTAATGTGCTGTCATCATGGCAAACTAGTTATAAGAATTAGTTATTAAAACTATTGTGTTTAAAAATATTCTCTTTCTTTCTATTTCTGTTAAGCATCACTTGGGAAATATTTGAGAAAGAATTCAAACTTCACAGAAGGGCTAATAATTATTCATTCATTCATTTTCATTTCGGCTTAGTCTCTTTATTAATCTGGGGTCGCCACAGCGGAATAAACCGCCAACTTATCCAGCATATGTTTTACGCAGCGGATACCCTTCCAGCTGCAACCCATCTCTGGGAAACATCCATACACACCCATTCATACTCATACACTACGGACAATTTAGCTTACCCAATTCACCTATAGCGCATGTCTTTGGACTTGTGGGGGAAACCGGAGCACCCGGAGGAAACCCACGCCAACACAGGGAGAACATGCAAACTCCACACAGAAACGCCAACTGATCCAGCCGAGGCACGAACCAGCGACCTTCTTGCTGTGAGGCGAACGTGCTACCCACTGCGCCACTGTGAGGCCCCTAATAATTATTATAACAATTAATAACAAATAATTATTTTAACATTATTATAATAATTATGATTAGCACTGTCGCCTCACAGCAAGGAGGTCGCTGGTTTGAGTCCCGGCTGGGCCATTTGGCATTTCTGTGTGGAGTTTGCATGTTCTCCCTGTGTTCACGTGGTTTTCCCCCAGAGTCTATGGGTGCTCCAGTTTCCCAGGCCTCAGTTTCCAAGTCCAAAGACATGCACTACATGTGAATTGGGTGAACAAAATTGGCTGCAGTGTATGAGTGTGTGTGTGAATGAGAGTATGTATAAGTGTTTCCCAGTACTGGGTTGCGACTGGAAGGGTATGCGCTGTGTAAAACATATGCCAGAATAGTTGGCAGTTTATTCCGCTGTGGCAAGCCCTGATAAAAAACAGACTAACCCGAAGGAAAATGAATGAATGAATGTATTTTGATTATTCATTCATTCATTCATTTTCATTTCGGCTTAGTCCCTTTATTAATCTGGGGTCGCCACAGCGGAATGAACCGTCAACTTATCCAGCATATGTTTTACGCAGCGGATGCCCTTCCAGCTGCAACCCATCTCTGGGAAACATCCATACACACCCATTCACACTCATACACTACGGACAATTTAGCTTACCCAATTCACCTATAGCGCATGTCTTTGGACTTGTGGGGGAAACCGGAGCACCCGGAGGAAACCCACGCCAACACAGGGAGAACATGCAAACTCCACACAGAAACGCCAACTGACCCAGCCGAGGCTCGAACCAGCGACCTTCTTGCTGTGAGGCGAACGTGCTATCCACTGCGCCATCGTGAGGCCCCGTATTTTGATTAAATATATCTAAATAGAGGCTCAGTACTGAAATGTTAAAAACATTTTTTTTCTGCTTTATGTTTTTGTGGAAACTGAGATACATTTAACTTTTATGATTATTTGTTAAAATAACAATAAAGCAACAAAATCCCTGGGTTATTATGCTGGAATGAGAGTATACTTCCTAGCAATATCGACCTAGAAAACAGCAACTTTTCATTTTCCATCGAATTTTGTACACAAAGTAACACCAGATGTGTCAAGATTTCATTAGGGAAGTTATCTAAACTCTTTTTACATTTTTTGGAGTGAGATGCTAATGGTCTAATTCAATTCAATGATTTATGGTAAGCTAAGCTAAGCTAAAAGTGTTCCCATCAGACCTGAGGCCTCATGTATCAACTGTTATGCACACAAAAAAAAAACATGCATCAGCTTTCACGCTCATGGTCAGATGACATTTATTTATTTATTTATTGTGTGACATCAAACAACTTCCCTGCTCAAATGATCATGGGTGCCTGAAACATCCATCAGTTCTACTCTTCAAAATCATTCATTCCAAAGAGCCCTTCGAATTGGCCAGTTTTGAGCTCTTCGGTTTGGAACGGCACTTCAATATGGTGGTCATTTTTTGTTTTCACTCTGAGGTGCCCTTCGAAGGGCAATATATATCCGCTAGCTCTCTGCAACACTCACATGGTTGCCCACTGAAGCTAAGCAGGGCTGCGCCCAGTCAGTACCTGGATGGGAGACCACATGGGAAAGCTAGGTTGCTGTCAGAAGTGGTGTTATTGAGGCCAGCAGGGGGTGCTCCACCTGCGGTCTGTGTGGGTCCTAATGCCCCAGTATAGTGAAGGCGACTCTATACTGCTCAGTGAGTGCCGTCTTTCTGATGAGACGTTAAACTGAGGTCCTGACTCTCTGTGGTCATTAAAAATCCCAGGATGTCCTTCGAAAAAGAGTAGGCGTTTAACCCCGGCATCCTGGCCAAATTTGCCCACTGGCCTCTGTCCATCATGGCCTCCTAACCATCCCCATATCATAATTGGCTTTATCACTCTGTCTCCTCTCCACCAATCAGCTGGTGTGGGGGTGATGCTGCACACTGGTGGTGAATGAGGAGTGTAAAGGCGCTTTAAGTGTCTAGAAAAGTGCAATATAAATGTAAGGAATTATTATTATTATTTTATATCCCATTTGAAACGCACTGTGAATGTGCATGGGATCCTGCATGCACATAATTTCATACACCTGAAATATTTTGCTCATATGCACATTAAAGCTGCTTCTATGTTAAACTGCTTTGACACAATCTACATTGTAAAAGAGCTATAGAAATAAAGATGAATTGAATTGAATTTACAGCTTTGTCTTTGTACATGAGGCCTCTGGAGATCGGCTAAATGGATTAAGAAATGGTCAAACTCAGCTGTTTAACTCTAGGGAAGTTGTAACATAAGCCTATTTCCAAAATAAAGTGAAGTGTTCCCTTAAGACTATTTTTAAGAGCATTTCTGAGACGTTTTATATAAGTGGGCTGTGAATGTTACTGTGCATCAACACTGCCACTGTGTGGAAACTCACTGACTTACTGATTCTGGCCTGTTTTCAGCTCAATGGAGCCTCACTGCTTTGATGACTCAATTACACCCAGAGAAAGCTGTAAAACGCCGCCCTTCCTTCCTAATGGCTTTGTTTTGGTAATAATGATTATATGAAATGTTCTCCATTCTGATGTAGTTAAATGTGTTTTTGTGATGTGTTACGATGTTATTCTCTTGTGCCAATTGCAGTACCCTAAAGATGTTTATCCGGTGGGAAGTAAGATTGAGTATACTTGTATCGAAGGCTATCATTTGGTTGGCAATGCTATAGCTAAATGTCAACAAGATTTAAACTGGCTGCAGTATCCAGTGGAGTGCAAGAGTAAGTGTGGAAATTAGATTTTTGAGCTGACATTTTCAGCCACTACAGATTTTAATTTAAATTTTTGGTGTTATTTTTCAGTCAGTTAGTATTGATGATTTTTTTTTTAAATTGAATTTTGTATTTATTATAAATCATAATAATATGAGGCCTCACAGTGGCGCAGTGGGTAGCACGTTCGCCTCACAGCAAGAAGGTCGCTGATCGCTGGTTCGAGCCTCGGCTGGGTCAGTTGGCCTTTCTGTGTGGAGTTTGCATGTTCTCCCTGTGTTGGCGTGGGTTTCCTCCGGGTGCTCCGGTTTCCCCCACAAGTCCAAAGACATGCGGTATAGGTGAATTGGGTAAGCTAAATTGTCCGTAGTGTATGAGTGTGAATGGGTGTGTATGGATGTTTCCCAGAGATGGGTTGCAGCTGGAAGGGCATCCGCTGTGTAAAACATATGCTGGATAAGTTGGCGGTTCATTCCGCTGTGGCGACCCCAGATTAATAAAGGGACTAAGCCGAAATGAAAATGAATGAATGAATGAATAATAATATGAAAAAATAAAAATAGATAATATGATAAGTATAGGTTTAATATAATGTATTTATAAGGTGTAAACAATTGTTTAAAACTCTTTTATACATTATAAACAGTCTGTATTATAAATAATTACTGATTAATTCTTTACCACTTTGAGATTTAATTTTACATAAATCATATTTCAAACATTAGTAAATTTGTTATATTCATTCATTCATTTTCTTTTCGACTTAGTCTTTTTATTAATCTGGGGTCGCAACAGCGAAATGAACCGCCAACTTATCCAGCATATGTTTTACGCAGCGGATGCCCTTCCAGCTGCAACCCATCACTGGGAAACACCCATACACTTTCATTCACATACACTACGGACAATTTTAGCTTACCCAATTCACCTATACCGCATGTCTTTGGACTTCTGGGGGAAACCGGAGCATCCGGAGGAAACCCACGCGAACACGGGGAGAACATGCAAACTCCACACAGAAATGCCAACTGACCCAGCCGAGGCTCGAACCAGCGACCTTCTTGCTGTGAGGCGAGAGCGCTACCCACTGCACCACCGTGCTGCCAAATTTGTTATACTAAATAGTATATATTTTTATATTAAATATTTTATATTAGGCATATAATTAATTATTATTATTTGTAAATAAAATGTGTTTTTTTTCTATTTAATAAAAAATACAAATAATAATAACTAATGTAGTCTATTTTACATAATATCCAGTAATTCTTAATTAAGAGATAATTACAACCCAGGTGTTTCATAAACACTAAATTAATTAAAATAATACTTATTACTTCTATATATTATATTACATTGTTTATAATTACCATGTTTTAAATTGAACTCTATGCATATAATTATTTATAATATTTATACATTTAAAAAAAAAAATTTTTTGGTGAAAAACTGAGATAGGGCTGCACGATTAATCGACCCTAATTCGACCCTACACACGATCTTAATTCTGCTTTTCTAGATTCAGCCAATTATATTTTCAAGGTCAGGAGAGAAGCATATACAGGCGTCTTCACATTGTTGTATATACGTTGCTCAGCAACATGGACATCTCCAAATGGTGTTAAAAGTGTCACATGCTGTATTTATAAGGTATAATTTACCTAAAAAAACATTTCTGTCTTAATGTAATGACGTATTCGCGGCCACGAAATCACACGTGAGCTGACACACTGTTTGTTTACTATCATCTACTGTTGTTTTACCATATATTTGAGAAATAACAATAATAATAGCCGACTCATATTAACCTTTATTTTACATCTAGAATCGTGAGAAAATCTTGATCTTGATTTTAAGCAAAAAACAAAGCAAAACGTGATTCTCATTTTAGCCAGAATCGTGCAGCCCTAAACTGAGATATGCTTTATTTTATAAGAATATTGTTTAAATAAATATACAGCAATCATAGTTTTGTAAGATGTATTGTACATAATGTATAATAATTTCTTTTGATTTGTATTGTTTTAATATCTCGAGAATGAGAAACCTATGCTTCATAGGTTCTGAATATAAAAAAATATGCCTTAAATTTTTTAGTTGAATCAAATAAGCTTTTCTAGTCATCTCAACTTAACTTTGTATAATTTTAAACAGTTAATTGAAACCTGATTAAAATAAGTGAAAGTATAACAAAAACATTTGTTGTCATGACTTTTTATCATAGCATTTATTTACAGTGTGTATATGTAATTTTTTATTTTATTTATTCATTTTTACGTTTTTTGCAGTTTTGTTTTAACTATTTACATTTTCAAAGAAATGTGAACCACATATTCATCTTCTATAAAACATATTGCTTTGCTGTCTGCAGAAACACAATGTGATCCTCCTCAGCTTCCTCCAGATGTCACCGCAGACCCCTGGAAACTGAGCTATAACATTGGTGAAGCTATTGCTTTCTCCTGTCCTGAAGGCAAAGTCAAAGAGGGTCTGGATGAGATTCAGTGCAATGCTGGACTTTCCTGGTCACCCCAACCAAAAAACACCAAGTGTCTCACAGGTACAAAACTAACCCTAACCCATTTACTCAACTGTAGTATAAAGGGGAAAATCATTGATGCATAATAATAATGTAAATAAAACAATGTTGTTTACAGTTGTTTTTAGGCCGACGGTTGCGCCAGTGAAATGCCAGCCATGGGAAAACCTGGCAATGGATAAATGTGTGTGTAAAGTTCCTCACCAGTGCAAGTATGTTCACTAACACTCCAGAAATACCTTCTCTTTATTTTCTTTCATTTGAAGGGATAGTTCTCCTAAAAAAATAAAACTCCTTCCATTATTTACTCGTGCTCACTTGATGAAAACCTATTTGAGGTTTTTTTTCCTCTGTTGAACACAAAAGAAGATGTTTGGAAGAATGCTGGTAGCTGGGACCCATTGACTTTCATAATAACTTTTTTTCAACTATGAAAGTCAACGAGTGCCATCAACCAGCATTCTTCAAAATATCTTCTATAGTGTTCAACAGAAAACTAGAAACTCAAGTAGGTGTAAAAGTACATGAGGGAGAAGAAATTATGAGGTCCTTTTTTATTTTTGTGTGATCTCTTTAATCATTTTAATTTTCAGCCCTAAAAGTGACGGCTCTGTCAAAACCTAAAATGCTATATTAGGTTAGGATTGTACTTGGTCCCTGATAAACGCTGCTATTGGCGGTACTAATCTATTTTTGTTTTTCTGTCCTCTACAGGTCTTCTTTAGAGGTGTGTGTGACTGATGAGAAGCGTGGTCGGACACAGAGGCTGAGTGTATGTAAAGTACAGGCCATGCGCTGTCTGGGTCATCAGTATAGCCTCGCTGAAGACTCTCTCTGTCAGTGGACACAACCATCAACAAATGACTGTACACACTGCACACTCGGACAAATGTGCGACGGTGAGAGAGACCAAAATAACCACACAACATAGCAGGATTTAAGTCAGTATGGGGTTAGGAACATAAGGAAGGGTATTTTTTTCAGCAATGTGTGGGTGAACAAGAAATTCAGTTGGGTTTTGGATATTTTCAGAATATATAAGGATTCTTTTAATATTTTTGAAAGAAGTCTCTTATGTTGAACAAGACATCAATGAAATAATTGTCTATTATTTGATTTCTAGGAAAAAATCCAGAGAAAAATTATATCGATTTCTAATTTACTACTACGTGTTTGAGTAATATGCAATTTAAAAAAAAAAACATATCTACAGGGGACCCGTAAGGGGCCAGTGCATTGTGGAATGGGTGTTGGTCGAAGGTTAGGACCACGACAATCCGGTCGCCAGGCACAGAAACTGGCTCTTGGGACACAGAATGTGACCTCACTGGGAGGGAAGGAGCCCGAGCTTGTGTGGGAGGTGGAATGGTATCGACTAGTGATAGTTGGTAGTGATAGCTCACCTCCACGCACAGCTGGGGCTCTGGAATTCAACTTCTTGAGGAGGGCTGGACTTTCTTCTACTCTGGAGTTGCTCACGGTGAAAGGCGGCGGGCTGGTGTGGGCTTGCTTATAGCTCCCCAACTTAGCCGCCATGTGTTGGGGTTTTCCCCGGTGAATGAGAGGGTCGCCTACCTGCACCTTCGGGTTAGGTCTCTCACTGTGGTTTTTGCCTACGGGCCAAACACCAGTGCAGACTACCCAGCCTTCTTGGAGTCCTTGGGAGGGGTGCTGGAAGGTGCTCAGACTGAGGACTCCATTGTTCTACTGGGGGACTTCAATGCCCATGTGGGTAATGACAGTGATACCTGGAGAGGCGTGATTGGGAGGAATGGCCTCTCTGATCTGAATCCGAGTGGTGTTCTGTTATTTGACTTCTGTGCTAATCACAGTTTGTCCATAACAAACACCATGTTCGAGCATAAGGGTGTCCATCAGTGCACATGGCACCAGGACACCCTAAGGTGGAGGTCAATGATCGACTTTGTGGTTGTATCATATGATTTCCGACCGTATGTCTTGGACACTAGAGTAAAGAGAGGGGCAGAGCTGTCAACTGATCACCACCTGGTGGTGAGTTGGATCTGCTGGCAGGGGAGAAAGTTGGACAGACCTGGCAGGCCCAAACGTATTATGAGGGTCCTCTGGGAATGTCTGGCTGAACCTCAAGTCAGAGGGATTTTCAACTCTCACCTCTGGAAGAGCTTTGACCAGATCCCAAGGGAGCCTGGAGACATTGAGACCGAGTGGTCCATGTTCTCTGACTTCATTGTTGAAGCGGCCGTGAGGAGCTGTTGGGTACTGACAGGCCAAGCGTGCTGCAGCCCGGGTGGTTGCGGAAGCAAAAACTCGGGCCTGGGAAGAGTTCAGGGAGACCATGGAGGAAGACTATCGGTCTGCCCCAAAGAGATTCTGGCAAACCGTCCGGCGCCTTAGGAGGGGCAGAGACTGGGGATGCAGTGGTGGACTCACTTATCGCCCAAGCTGAGGTCACTGAGGTAGTTTGCAAGCTCCGCAGTGGCAAAGCAGTGGGGGTGTATGAGATTCACCCTGTGTATCTTGGGTCTCTGCATATTGTGGGGCTGTCTTGGCTGACACATCTCTACAATATCGCATGGAGGTCGAGGACAGTACCTCTGGACTGGGCAACTGGGGTGGTGGTTCCTATTTTTATAAAGGGGGACTGGAGGGTGTGCTTCCACTATGCCAGGAAAGTCTATGCCAGGGTACTAGAGAGGAGGATTCGGCCTTCAGGCATTCGACCATGTTCCTCATGGCATTCTGTGGAGGGTGCTCTGGGAGTATGGGGTCAGAAGAGACAGCTCTGTTAATGGCTGTCTCATCCCTGTATGAACAGAGTAGGAGTTTGGTTTGCATTGCCGGCAATAAGTCAGACTTGTTGTCAGTGCACGTTGGACTCCGGCAGGGCTGCCCTTTGTCACCAGTTCTGTTCATAATTTTTATGGACAGAATTTTAAAGTGCAGCCTTGGGCTGGAGGGGGTCCGGTTCAGGGACCACAGGATCTCATCTCTGTTAGTCGCAGACAATGTTGTTCTAATGGCTTCAGCATGCACTGGAGCGGTTTGCTGCAGAGTGTGATGTGGCTGGGAAGGGAATCAGCACCTCCAAGTCCAAAGACATTTTTACCAGAAAAAGGTGGTTTGCCATTTCCAGGTTTGGAGGAAAGTCCTTACCCCAGGTGGAGGAGTTCAAGTATGTTGGGGTTTTGTTCACGAGTGAGCGAAGGATGGAACATAAAATTGACAGGTGGATTGGTGCAGCGGCAGAAGTAATGCGGTCGATGTACCGGTCAATCTACATTCCTACTCTCACCTATGGTCATGAGCTTTGGATCATGGCTGAAAGGACAAGATCTCGGATACAAGTGGCCGAAATGAGTTTCCTTCACAGGGTGCCAGGGCGCACCCTTATAGATAGGGTGAGGAGCTCTGTCACCCGGGAGGAGCTCGGAGTAGAGTCGCTGCTTCTCCACATCAATGAAAGAAGTCAGCTGAGGTGGCTTGGGCATCTGTTTTGGATGCCTCCTGGATGCCTACCTAGGGAGGTGTTTTAGGCATGTCCCACTGGGAGAAGGCCTCGGGGAAGACCCAGTGTGGAGGGACTATGCCTTGGGATCCCACCGAAGCACCTGGAGGAAGTGTCTAGGGTGAGGGAAGTCTGGGGTTCTCTCCTGAGACTGCTGCCCCCGTGACCCGGCCACGGAAAAGCGGTTGAAAATGAATGAATGAATGAATGAATGAATGAATGAATGAATGAATGAATGAATGAAAAAAACACACATGCTGAAGACATTTCTTCCAAATTAAAAATAAAAATGTCACTAAGATAATGTTTTAACTTCAGAATAGTTAGGAAATCAATATTTTGTGGAATATCCCTGATTTTCAATTACAACAAATGAAATAATGTAATATTCTGACCAGATTTTCTCTGAGAAAAAAGGCGTTATATGCCTGTGTATATATGTATATGTATATATATATATTTAGAAAGAAGTGTTAGCAGACTTTTATAGAATAAATCTAATATTATAATTTTACTCAAACCTATAACTACGTAATCCAGTCAATCCAGATTCTCTTAATTATTTCCACAGCTTTTGCTATATTAGGTTGCTTTCTGATATTTCACGATACTGAATACTGGATTAAAGATGCTGAAAAAAAAACTGTTTTGTCATCTCAAGAATAAATAAAATTTTTAAATATACTAAAGCAGAAAACAGCTATTTAAAATTATTATTTTGCAGCATTACTACATTTTTTCATCAAATAAATGCAGTCTTGCTGAGCATCAGAGACTTATTTTAACATCACAATGAATATTTCTTCATCTTTATTTTTCTAAATCTTTGACAATAGTAACGTAGTAAATAATATAAATACCATAAAATGATAAAACATTGTACAACATAAATTACCCACCCAAATGTAAATGTCATTTGTTGTTATCAATGTGTTTTTCAAAATTCACATTTTAAAGTGACTAAATTTCATGAACAAATGATGAATGTTTCGAACTCGTGCTTGAAAATGTAAAATCTTAAAATATCTGTTTTCTGATATGTGTTTGTCTTTTTGAATCCCAGCGGGCACATTGATGTCTAGACAACATCAAAAAACACATCAAAAATGCAAATCGATATGATGCAAAACCTTGACGTCCATTTGACATCCACACGTTGGTGCCAATTTGACCACCAAAATATCGAAATTATTATAATACAAGAAAGGTTTTATTCTTCTGAAAGCTTTAATTCCAAATTTACACTGTATCCATAAACTAACATGTCATCAAATTGACATCTAAAATTGAGGTCAAAAACATGTAAAAAAATTGATTACAAGACATTCTGACATCAAGGTAACTGACATCAAATCGATTAGCATTTTTGCCTTGTTTTTTGGTGTTGCTTTGACATCAAGGTGCCTGCTGGGATGTGGTTGGGAAAAGGTAAATTATTCTGCAATGTTTGGCTGTAACAATTGTTTTTTTTTTTTTTTGTAGAGCAAACGAACAGCTGCCGTTGTAAGACGAGTGAGGATTGTTCGTCTCCGGACACCTGGATCCATGTGTGTGTTCAGCAGGACAAAGCATCTGCTCCAGTGACCGTGACTGAGTGTGAGGCGGCTATGAGGAAGTGCAGAGGAGAAACCATCCGCATCGTCAGCATTCAGGCCTGCCAGTCATAAACTCAGAGTCTCACTGACCAATTAAACATTCAAACCACAGTTTATGGTGAAATCACGGTAGCATTTCTGTGTAGCAATTTTGAGTCAAAAACACAATGAATATGCTTTAGAAACAACAAAATGGCTTAACAGGTGTAGTTGATTGTGTTTCTTTTGACAGAATGTTTGGGTAGAAAAAGAATAGCATCAATGACTTATTTTTGTAGAACAATCTACATCACCTTTGTTCCTCCAACAAAATTTGTAAAATGGCTTTGGATTATGGCAGAAGATAAGCTTTGTGACCAAAACAATTCATGATATATTATGATAATTTTGACAATAATTGCTATTTTTAAATATTTTAAAATACAACAGTACATAATAAACAAAAATACATATAACCTATTCTATGAAACGTCCCTCTCCGTATTTCAGTCACAATGTTTTTAAATAAGCATAAAGATTTCAGAAAATAAATATTTGGAAAACAATGTATCCAAACATATCTTCTGTGTAAAGTACTGCAAAGTCAATTTAACCCCCTTATCCATTAAGGGGGTTGGAGCGTGTCGCAGACATTCAGTTGTGGGTGGGTTGGGTGCTGGTGGGCCCCTGATAATGTCTCAGGAGGCCCCTAATCACCGTGGGCCCTTAGAATCGCCCTAGCTTTCCACCCCCTAGCAGCGCCCCTGCTTGGGGTAGTGAAACTTCAAGAAATAGGAAAATTAAGAAACTAATAGAAAATTTATGTTTTACAAATGTTTTCAAACAATTCAAAACACATGTAATGCTGTCTCAACTTAAAATTAGATCAAATAAAATCAGTAGTAAAAAAATCTATAGTCTGTATACATTTTAATGTCACCTTCATTCATTTTTCAACAACTATTATAATATTGAATCATCATTTTCCCTCAAAGTCTGAGTATAGGAATAGTTTGCAAGAGTGTAGTCAAACACAACAAGAATGCTGACTAGTGAGTAAATGTTTGTTTTTTTACCCCAACTTATGGCTTACTGGAAGTGCTTCAAAAATTACTACAGCTATTTTATTATGTCATGTATTTTATTATGTATAAAACATGATAATATCTTGAGCTTTTATTAACGAGACATTTTTTTCAATCATTTAAGAAAGAAAAAAAAAACTATACACATATGAAATGCTAACTTTTTATGGCTCTTGGCCAACAACAATACAGCATCCTTATACATCCAATACAGTCATCAACATTTTTGGTCTGTTTTCCCTTGACAAGTGTATGTGATAAATGCTAGATTTGACCATTTGTTTACACAACAGGGCTATTTTTAAAGGCTTGAAAATTAAATCGCTTTCAAACTTTGTATAATATGATAATTCATGTAAAAAAAAAAAAAAAAAAAACGTCTTATTGCACATACATATTGTGTAATATTAGAATAATATTGGTTTATTATAATATTGATTTCCCAGAGATGGGTTGCAGCTGGAAGGGCATCCGCTGCGTAAAACATATGCTGGATAAGTTGGCGGTTCATTCCGCTGTGGCGACCCCAGATTAATAAAGGGACTAAGCCGAAATGAAAATGAATGAATGAATGAATATAATATTGGATTATTACATATAAAAACACAAACCAACTCATAAGCACCTGTGAAAGGTCACCAATTTGCTCCTGGAAATTAAATCTCAGAGGCTTTTAAGACCAGAGGCTGTTCAATGTTGTGCAGCTCATTGATTTTTCCTATACATGGTGACACCTTGATTGTACAATAACTGAGGCTTCATAATATGTGTTTTTAAGTGTGCAAATATGGAATCGACATAACTATGTGTGCGCAAGTACTTGGTGCCATCTTGATTGTTTTTATCCTTCACTCTGTCAAGAAATTTGCATGTGTGTAGCCACATAGTGCTTCAATACAAAGTAACATCGCAGTCTACTGGCCTGGCATGCATAAAACAGCATTTATAAGGTTTTTTTTCTAGATTTTGTTGACTGTATGCAAAACCTTTCAAAAATGCTGTTCCTAGTACAATGTTGTTATATAAACAATGTACTTATATAAACTGGTTGCAGACAAAAATAAAGCTTTATAATGTATCTTCTCCTTACTCGATTATGTCTTCCAATAGACCTGTTCTGGACTTCTACTGAGCTCAAAACAGTGTCACATTGAGGCAGATTCAGACGTCCGGCCAAATTCCTGACAACCAGCCCAGACTTCGCCAACAGCTTGTCCAGCGTCAGCATTGCAGCCAAATAATTAACCTGAAAACCATGTCTGTTCCTGTAAACGCCTTTTTTTTTCACCCTCCATTACTGCTTCAACATTGTTGCGAGGAGGTAAAGGGCTAGGAACTGCTGCCAGGTGCAAATTTCACAGCCTCCCTGTTAATGTGCAAGCAAATCCAATTACCTATAACTGACTGAGATCTGAATGTGATAAATTTAATGGGAAACGCTGTTTGGGTGTTGAAATTGGAGCTTGTGACCTGTAAAAGATTTGTTCTGAGAATTGTGCTTCAAATAACTGGAAATATCGGTTCAGGTTTCTGTTAAAAGATGGTAATATCTATTCATATTGACGTAATTATACCACGAATATCATTTATGTACATTTTCTGAACTCATCGTAGTGTTTTATGCTAAGTTAAAAATGACACAAAGTTCCAGTCTTGGTAAATCATTAAAAAAAGGTTTATTACCAATGTAAAACGACACTGCGCCTTTTCATAAACACTACAGTATCTTCACCATGCCTGACACATTTAGAACTGTTATTAATAAGCAAGACCCATGCTGAGCCCCTCCAATCTGGACTTGTATCACACCAGATGGATAGACATGCCACCCTTTACTGACAATCTCTTTAAAGGAATCACAGTTTCGAAAAATAATTCAGAGCGCTAGGTTTACATTGTATATGTACATCTCTAAAATGTCCATTTATAGATATATTCTTATTTACAAAGGCTTCTTCAGGTATTGTATACTACTAAAGGCTGAAACAAAAGGAACAAAAAAATAGTTACAGGATTTTCGGTTTATGGAAGACTAAATAATACCCTTGTAAAAATATGGTAACAGCCAAAGAATATGTATAGAAATAAAATCGGATCCAAAGAACCAACAGTTACCGCATTTGATCATGTTGGGCAGTATTTAAAAAATTATAAGCATCATAAAGGTTTAGCATTATAACCTTTGCTCTATTTAGCACTCTTGGACGCCTCAATACAACACCTGTCTCGACAAAAAAGCACAGCATATGAATGATGTACGAACATAGCAGTATTCATACTACAAACCTTTACTAAGCATAATGTAGATGAACATTCATTTCAAAATGAAAATCTGTCATATCGATCAAATATCATAGAGTGTTTGTATGACTACGGATGTTATTACACAGATTTTACAGGTATTAATGTTGATTGCAGTAGGAAACTGGACAGAACTCACCAAAAGAAAGCACTGGTTTGGGAAATGGCAGTAGTACTGTTGATTGGTGAGTGTCACACATTGTGATAAATTGCAGTCGTTCGTGACTGAATTGTAGGAGAGAGAGAGAGAGATCTTAACTGGACACCAGACAACAGAGACCGAAGAAACGCCGCTTTCTCTGCCGGACCATCGGGTATGGCGCCAGATTCAACAAACTGCTGTCATCTGTATTCACACAAAACCAGATAAATGTAGAGATCAATGCTGAATTGTTGCTCTTATAGGGATAGTTCACCCAAAAAAATGAAAATTCTGCCATCGTTTACTCACCCTTGACTTGTTCCAAACCAGTTTGAGTATTTTTTTATTCTGTTAAACACAAAAGAAATTATTTTGAAGTGTTGAAAACCTGTAACCATTGACTTCTATAGTCAATAATAATAAAAATTAGTGAGGTTTTCTAAACTAATTTTGAGAAGAGCATGTGATGTGATTGATCGCGGCTGGTCTCTCATCCATAATCAGCGATAATCCAATCAGATTGATCCAAGCATACAATAAATAAATGAATTTTACCCTACTGCTTTATCTTCGTTTTGGAAGAATTCCCCCTTCCACCCCATCTCCTCCTTTTCCTCCATTACCAGGTGGGGCTCTCAAGACCTACCTGATCTCGGACCCCTTTACATGCTAATTGACCAGGCGGGAGCACTGGGCTTTATTATCTTAGAGCTCAGGGTTCTCTCCCGGGACAGCATGCCAAACCTGCAAATAGCGTCAAGCAATATCTAAGTGTGAACTTTTGAAAAAAAAACTTAAATTGGTTTGGAACAAGTCAAGGGTTAGTAAATAATGTCAGAATCTTCATTTTTGGGTGAAATATCCCTTTTTACCCTTCTTAGTTCATCCAAGATGTAGATGTTTTTTCTGCCCGCTGGGATATCTCTAATGTGAGGGTATTTTTAATTTGAATGATACTGAGAAGCTTATTTATGCTTTGATTTCTTCCTGAACTGTAATTCTTTCTTTAATTTTTTGAATCATTGTAATTTATTGCATTTTCAATCAGTAAATAATGCCCCTTTACATTGGATACATGTTCATTCAATGATTGATTTAAACATTTTATTACTGACTTCTACAGCTTTAAACGTCTTGGGTACATACTGTATAGTACATAATTACAGTAGCTGAGCTTCCTAGACCTTACGAAACAGGTAGATGTTTTAGATCTTCTTTTTAACTAATTTCTGGCATCTACAAGAACTAGATCTAAAACTGAAGAAGAAACCCAAACTTTTGATCGCTTGTGTAAATGAACAACTGAAACCATGATGTTATTGAAAGTTTTGAAAGCCCGCGTTTTCAGTGAATTAGTCTGTAATATCAGCGAACAAGTGTACATGAACATTACCTTGGTTCTTCAGTGGTAAAGGCATTGTCTCCCTGAGTTTGCTTAGCAGATTTTTCATTTCTGTCATATCCCTAGAACATCGAGAACATGTTTAAGATTCAAACTATCAGTTTAACACTGAGCGATTCTGTTTAGACTATTCACCTTTCGATGTTCTCAATGTCTGTGGCCACCAGGAAGTACGTGTGCGGATAGTCCGGTGGAGTGGAGGACGTGTCTTCCAGGATTGGGATGTCAGAACTGTCCTCCTTCCTACTGTCCAACTTTGTAGCTCCAGAGTAATGTTTCCCTGGAACATATACAGTGAGACATCCCTTTCATGGTACGTACACTCTAAAAAAATAATGTTTGTTGTTTGTTCAAACTACTTATTTAAAATGAGCTGAAACAACACAATTTTTTATTTTATTTTTTCATGCTCAATCCACTTAAATTTGCAAAAAGTTATAAATTAACTTAATTTCTTCATGCTGTCCCAACACAAACCGATTGTGTGGAACTCAGCATTTTTTACAGTGTAAGTTGAATAGGGCCTCTCAACCACTGGCAAGTCCTTTCCTCTCAAAGATTATATATAGACTATAGGGCTGTGGGCCTCACGGTGGTGCAGTGGATAGCACGTTTGCCTCACAGCAAGAAGGTCGCTGGTTCGAGCCTCGGCTGGGTCAGTTGGCGTTTCTGTGTGGAGTTTGCATGTTCTCCCCGTGTTCACGTGGGTTTCCTCCGGGTGCTCCGGTTTCCCCCACAAGTCCAAAGACATGCGGTATAGGTGAATTGGGTAAGCTAAATTGTCCATAGTGTATGAGTGTGAATGGGTGTGTATGGATGTTTCCCAGAGATGGGTTGCAGCTGGAAGGGCATACGCTGCGTAAAACATATGCTGGATAAGTTGGCGGTTCATTCTGCTGTGGCGACCCCAGATTAATAAAGGGACTAAGCCGAAATGAAAATGAATGAATGAATATAGGGCTGTGCAGGCAATTTTAGTTTATAACTTTAGCATAATTATTAAGAGAACACTATGAAATGATTATGAAAATGGCTACATACTGTTCCTATCCTCCAGCACCTAAACTACTAGGAGTGGCAGCTTTTTAAATCAGTTTTATCTAAGCAATCTTCGGTAACACTTTACAATAAGGTTGTATTACTTCATGTTAATTAATGCATTAGTTAACATGAATTGACAGTGAACAATACATAATCTTTGTCAATGTTAACTAAACATATATTAATATGTTATTTAATACAATAGTTAACCTGAATTAATGGTGAACAATGACTGTTATTCAGCATAACATAATCTTGGTTAATGTTAACTTACTCATATTCTAATGAACCTCTTTACGTTAACAGCCTGATTAGTTCATGTTTACTTTCATGGATTAGATTGCATGATCTAACAATGAACAATGCATTTATTCAGCAATACTAAATCTGATATGTAAACTAAACATGTATTAATGTGTTAATTTGTGTTAACTAATGCATTAGCTAACATTAACTAATACACCCTTATTAAAAAGTGTTACCCAATTCGAGTACACAAGTGGTTATATATAACATAATTTTAGCAAAAGTCAATGACATGGATATTTTATAGAAAATCTGAAAAACAGCCATGGGTAAATTTTACACTGTGGAGGTTTTAGGGTTAAAGCCATGTCCTTCCAATGTAAACTCCAAATCAACCAAATCCCAGATGGTTCATCAATGGTAATAAAGAGACAATATGCACTTTTTGGCTTTGTGCCTGTGAATAAACAAATACACAGAAATATAAAGCAGAATGTTTACCTTGCCATGTTTTATCATAAAATAAGCAAAGTAAGCAGTTAGGAAAGTAATCAAATGTTTGTTAGTATAGATGTATTCAGTCTTAAAGTGAAAGTTATTACATGTTAAAGTATTACTTCTCCCAAAAAATATATAACTGTACAGTGCTCAAGAACTCATGCAGTAAACTGAAACTGAGGAGAAGAAACTGTTGAATAAAGTCATTATTTTTGTTTTATGTGCACACCAAAATATTTTTGCAGCTATTTGCAAATTATTCTGACTAAACCACAGAAGGCATTTGGTCTGGTCTGAGGATATGTTTTGGTACTTTTTTTTGTGGCTGTTTATAGAGGATGAAAGTTTGGGCTTGAAACAACATGAGGGTAAGTAATTAATAACCATTTAATAATCATTTTCATTTTGGGTGAACTAACCCTTTAATGAAATGAGTGAATCACAAAAAAATGAGAGAATAATTCACTGCTCTTCACTGTACAACTATAGCAACTTCAATAAGAATCAATGTATAGTTAAATCATTCATTCATTCATTTTCTTTTCGGCTTAGTCTCTTTATTAATCAGGGGTCGCCACAGCGGAATAAACATGGGGAGAACATGCAAACTCCACACAGAAATGCCAACTGACCCAGCCAAGGCTCGAACCAGTGACCTTCTTGCTGTGAGGCGACATCGCTACCTACTGCACCACCGCGGTGCCCTTATAATTAAATCATACTATTAAAAAAAAGTGTAATGAGATTTGATTACTTGATTCAGTTTCTGTATGTTAGAATATTATATTTACCAGGCTATATTGTTCATTTCTTTGGTTTATGGATATTATCTACACCAATACAAATGGCTTCTCCCTCAAATATTTCACAATATTTATATATAATAGATGTGACAAAATGTAACTATTTATACAAGGTGCAATTTGGGATACAGTCAAAGTCTGACAAGTTTGAAGTATATTTACTCTGTCTGCTTGTGCTTAAATCCTCAGTAAGGGTATCACATATCACACATGCACACTTCAATTAACTGACAGAAAGCAGGTTTGCATTTACAGGCTACTTGAAACCGGCAAAAATCGAACTGGAAAAAAATGGGTTTATGCTTCAGCTGTTTATGACCTTTCCTCTGATAATGTAAAATGGGTATATGATTATGGGCATTGTCATCTTATGAGGCATAATCGGTTAATACTGTGCACTTTTTTTCTATTGCATTTATCCTATTGTTGGTCATTATAACTGACTGTTTCAACTTACTATAGTTTTTTAATTGTGAAACTGCTCTAAAAGAAAATATTAAGGGATTTGGGGGCATTTTGGGGGTTTTATCAATGAACCAACTCCTAAAGTTTTGCTTCAGGCCCCTAGAAGGTAAGGACCGCCTCTGACTAGCAGAAATGGCCATTTTAAGATTTGACCTCAAGGCAACAGTCAGCTTGTCCATATTTACTGAGCTCAAATCACAGACACAAACAGACTGAACTCCAGCAAACTTGAAGCCACTAGAAGTCTCCAGATTTGGACAAGTCAGGCTTCACGGACAGCAGTTTTCCCCTCAAGGCGTCCTCACAGCATTACCTTTTCTGTGGAGCTGCAGGGACCCCAGTAGACACACAGATTTGAGCATCTCCGTCAGGTACATCTCCAGACAGCACTGCAGCTGGATGAAGAGGCGGCAGATCTCCGGATGGATTTCTCCATCTTCTGGGCTGTGAAGAAAAAGCATCAATAATGCATTTTATATCTGGAGTCTGCAGAGTTCTGGCCCCGAGCCCTGCGCTTCAACCTGTCTAATTTCTCACAAGTTAACATGTCCTTGCATTTCTGCAGTCGACAACAAGCCATCACTGAAACCATAGTGTATATCATGCTGCATGATGTATACTGTATAGCTTAATGTGTGTGTAGCATTTTCCGCCTTCTGATTATTGATATATATTGGTTTTATTGGTTATTATTTAAAAAAATTCTTAAAAAACATTTTGTGCACTATAAAAATAACATGATCAGTAAGTCACACATATTTGCTACTCACAGAATTCACCTTTTTTTTTTTTCATGTGCACATAAAAAAGTGCTCATAAATGTTCACACTGATCTGACACTGTGAAAAGAAACAGTTGAATAAAGTCATTATTTTCTTTTATATGCACACAAAAGTATTCTCGTAGCTTCATAATATTCTCATTGAGCCACTGAAGATGTATCGGTACCATTGCTGTCTTTGGAGGATGAAAGAGCTCTCGGATTTCTTCTAACATATCTTAATTTGTGTTCTGAAGATGAACGAAGGTCTCAAGGGTTTGGAACGACATGAGGGTGAGTGACAGAATTAATGACAGAGTTAATGACAGAATTTTCATTTTGGGGATAACTAATCCATTAGGGGCCTCAGGGTGGCGCAGTGGGTAGCACGTTCGCCTCACAGCAAGAAGGTCGCTGGTTCGAGCCTCGGCTGGGTCAGTTGGCGTTTCTGTGTGGAGTTTGCATGTTCTCCCTGTGTTGGCGTGGGTTTCCTCCGGGTGCTCCGGTTTCCCCCACAAGTCCAAAGATTAATAAAGACCCCAGATTAATAAAGGGACTAAGCCGAAATGAAAATGAATGAATGAATAATCCATTAGGTTAACAATGTTTTAAGTTATACAATTTAAATTTGTATACAATTTATTTTAAATGTTCTATTTGATATGTATTGAGTGTTTCAGCCTTATTTCTGCTTTCATTGTTTTATTTATTTATTTAGTTTGAGACATTTTTTTGTTTTCATTTTTACATTTTCTTTCCATAAAATAAGTTGTAATGTATAATATACATAGCTGATTGAAATCAATCGATACATAGCTTTAAAAATCAATTAACAAAAAAGTTTTAGTTTTACAGTTTTAGTTTTTTGTTTAAATTATGCACATTTTTAATTAAAGATGTATATTTCGTCTTGTAATTTCAAATAACAATGTTCTTCACTAAATGAACATAGTTCCATTTGATCAGTTTTAGATATAAATCTGAAGGCTTTAAAATTATTCAGTGAGCTGAGAAATGTACAATACTTTACAAAATGCTCTATATTTATACAAAAAAACTATTAAAAATGTTTTACAAATTTGTCCAATTTATTTTAAAAACAACATATTTGCAGAAATGCTAATAACAAGTGTTATTTTAGTGTTTAACATACTATTGTAGTATTAATACCATTATTTAGTAATACCATTATTTTTTTTCTATATAGTTTGCATTTTTGTCATAATGATAATACCAACATAACAAGATTAAAATATTCATTCATTTATTTTACTTCAGCTTAGTCTGATTTTATCAGGGGCCACCACAGTGGAATGAACCGTCAACTATTCTGGCATATGTCTTACACAGCAGATGTCCTTCCAGCTGCAACCCAGTACTGGGGGAAAAAACATTAAAATATCTAATATTAATTCAGTAAATGCTTATTTTAATGAAAACAAATGTTTTAAGCTTTAAGGTTGTAGTTATTATTATTATTTTTTTTTACTATAATAACCCTGAATAAAATCTCAATGCTTTAAAAGGATAATGTAACAAAATAAAAACTAAGCTGCTTTTATAAAACCTACTGACCAAACACAAAGCTCATTGAAATCTGGACAATATTCAAGAAGCTAACAATATTATAGTGAATATCTCATGAATATTCAATATACACCCGATAGATTTTTTCTGAACTGCATGTTTACAGGGTTGTACAGGCAATCTAGAGCTCTAAACACATTAGCTCAGTAGCGAGTGAGAATTCGTAGAAAATCTGATTTCTCAGAATCCTACGCATGTAATTACTGCTCTGTAATTCCCTGGTGAAATGCTGTGGCATGGCGGAAACTTCATTTTCCTGTTCTTCAATTACCTGGAACAGACGGATGGCACCAAACTCATGCAGGACAAACCATGTAAAAGGTCTATCAGGCACAGCATGGCCTTGGTGGTAAATTGTCACATTAACTACCTATAACAGTGACTACATGTTGAGTAACACTCAACACTGAATCTATTTGACCAAATTGCTTCTATATAAATGCAGTCAAAATGCAGAAGGCAATTTCCCTCCATGTTCATGCAAAGGTCAAAGTAACATCCATGCTAAAAATAAAACTCATATTTACGACTAAATAGTGCTGTGAAAGTGCAGTTTCAGATTTATAACATATATTAAACTAATATAATTACATATGATATTATCTTTATAGGTTACATGCTTAGATCCTTACATAAAGCTATCCACATTTTTATTATAATAAAAGTTTAGTAATCATGGTTAGTGTAGTAAATCCATGGTTAATCTGTGGTTAACAGAGTTTAACTTGAAATGTATATTTTTAAAAAAAATTACACTGTTGACATCCCTTATACCTTAACCCACCCTTAAACCTACTCATACAGTACCCCCAAACCTGTCCCTAACCCTACCCATATATATCCCACCTCAATAGCACCATAGGTGTTGTGCAATATGAACACAACAAGTATATTGTACATATTTTTTATGTAAGTATAGCAGTTAAAGCCACTTAATATAAAGTGGGACCAAATGTTTTTATTTATTTTGTAGTAAAATTATGTTTCACTGACATTTTCAAGAGTGGGTCCATGACACCTTGGTGGTCTGCAAGGGTACTGCATGCCAAATATTGTTTAACATGTCTCATTCATACTCAAACATATTAGCATGTAATGAACAAATACATCAAAATTGTGAGATTGCACATTTTACCCTGATATTGCAGAAAGGTTCTGATGTGCTGTTCGTGCCATCTCACAGCCTTTTGTGCGTGTTTTGTGCATTTCCGCGCGAAGAGAAGGACAATCAGTGGAAATCTCTCCAATAGAGATAACCAACTCCCTATAGAGGGCCACAAGTGTATTGAACTCCTGGACAACCTTTTGGAAGAGAGGAAAACAAAGATGAACAAGCTAAGAAAGTACAGGCCTAACAAATCCATTTTAACCTTGAAAATGTATCAAGCAGATAAATGAAACATGTTTTAACTTTGAGGAGATGACATGCATCCAAGTTGCAAAGACATTTTTCATTCTTAACATTGAAACCACCAGACAGTGTCACAAAGGTAAAACAGGCTATTTGTTGGAGAGCAGCGCCTCAGGCGACAGATGCTCATGTCATTTTATCAATATTTGGTATAAAGGATAAGCGTTCAATGGCAAGCAGTTTTAACATTTATGCTTTACATTTACAAGTAGCATCCATTTTTATGCTATTAGGACTTTTTACTTACAGGATATTTGCATTTACGTACTTAGCAGATGCTTTTATCCGAAGCAACTTATAGGTGAGGATAAAATAAGCAAATCATAAGAGTTAAAAAAAAAAAAAAGCTTATTTAAAAAAAAAAACAATTCACCCTCCGAGCATATGAGGAAGAGAGAGTGTGTCCTACAGGTGGTTTGTCAAGCCCACTCACCTGTGTTAAGCACACTGAGAACTGCATGATATTTCTAGAAACATGGAGTGTTTAAAAAGAAAGTGTCTGGTGCATACGGAGAGGAGAGATTGAGTCCTAGAGGTGGTGTGAAGTTTTATAATTAGATCACTCATAAATAATAAATAATAATGATGTCTCCTCTATTATTTTGCTTGTAACTCTTGCTGTGTTCAAGGGATGTTCCTACTTACAAGTTGACAAAGCTTAAAGCGATAGTTCACCCAAAACTGTAGGTGCCTTTCTTTCTTCAGTAGAACATTAAAGAAGATTTTTAGCTGAATCCATGGTCAAATCGTTTGAGATAAAAAATAAACATACAAAACCAGTTCAATAGCCATGGCTCATGATGACACGCTTAATGTAGTCTGTCAAATGTAGTCTGATTTTAGTTCTGTCACTTTAATAACAAATGTACAAGGACCACGGATTCAGCTAAAAACTTCTTTAATTCTTAATTAACAGAAAATGTACTTTTTTTTTGGGTGACATGTCCCTTTAATAACGACATCATGTGTGTTCAAGTCACTTTTGTCAACACAAGATGCCATTGTACCTACTTCTAATATATATGAAAATACAGCAGGGCTTGTTAACTCTGTTTATAGAAAATGAATGGGCAAATGGTTTCAATTTGTACTGACAACCCACAAGAGATTTATATATAATACGATACATTTATTCATTCAGACATTTTCCTTCAGTTAGTCCCTGGTTTATCAGGGATCACCACAACGGAAGAACCGCCAATTAATCTGGCATGTTTTACGCAGCGGATGCTCTTCCAGCCACAACCCAGCACTGGGAAACACCCATACACTCTCTCATTCATACACTACGGACAATTTATTTCACCCAATTTACCTATACCACATGTCTTTGTGGAGAACACGGGTAGTACATGCGAACTCCACACAGAAATGCCAACTGGCCCAGCTGGGACTCGAACCAATGACCTTCTTGCTGTGAGGTAACTGTGCTAACCACTAAGCCACCATACCACCTAATATGATACATATGCTATATATACTATAATACTATATATCATTTTCTATTATAGATCAGTGATGTAACCATGT
This sequence comes from Danio choprae, assembly GCA_903798125.1. Taxonomy (NCBI): domain Eukaryota; kingdom Metazoa; phylum Chordata; class Actinopteri; order Cypriniformes; family Danionidae; genus Danio; species Danio choprae. Next base: position 4,878,002 of record CAIGQW010054459.1, read on the forward strand.
TTCACACAGACACGCCACAACTTGGAAACTCTAAACTTCGGCTTAGTCCCTTTATTAATCTGGGGTCACCACAGCGGAATGAACCACCAACTTATCCAGCCTATGTTTTACGCAGCGGATGCCCTTCCAGCTGCAACCCATCACTGGGAAACATCCATACACACTCATTCACACTCATAAACTATGGACAATTTAGCTTACCCAATTCACCTGTACCGTCTGGAATTGTGGGGGAAACCAGAGCACCTGGAGGAAACCCACGCGAACACGGGGAGAACATGCAAACTCCACACAGAAACGCCAACTGACCCAGCCGGGCCCCTAAAGGCTACAAATTTACAAATTTAAATGTAAATACAATTGATGCAATTGACTTGATGGCACCATCTTTAGGTATAAGTATCCACTGACTGTCAACTTTATTAGGTACACCTGTTCAACTGCATTGACACAAATATCTAATCAGCCAATCATATGGCAGCAACAGAGTAAATTTAAGCATCTAGATGTGGTCAAGACCATATGCTGAAGTACAAACTGAACATTAGAATGAGAAAGAAAGGTGATTTGAATCCTTTTGGATGTGGCATTTTTAAGTATGGTCTGAGCATTTCAGAAACTGATGATCTACTGGGATAACAGCAAGTGAGCGACTGTGATATTGGTTAAAATGCCTTGTTGGACCAAGAGTGGGAGAGAGAATGACCAGAATGGTAAAAATGATAAAAAGGCAACAGCAATTAAAAAAAACACTTATTAAAAGTGAGATCTGCAGAAGAGAATCTAAACCTTGAAGCAAACATTGAAGCAGATGAGCTACAGCAGCAGAAGAACACACCAGTGCCAATCCTATCAAGTAGCAAACTTAAACTTAAACTACAAATTAGACAGGCTTACAAACATTAAACAAAAAAATTGTAAAGGATTGCCTGATAAAAGATTTATTTATTTATTTTTGCTGTGGATTTAACATAAACATAACATAAACATAACATAAAACATAATGGAATGGATCTATCCTGCCTTGTATCAAGGCAGGATACCTTGTACCTGCCTTGTTGGTCATATAAAAGTGTGGAGGACATTTTCTGTGCATTTTGGGCTTTTTAGTACCATTTGAGCATTGTTTAAATGTTTAATTCTACAGCAACAGCACCAGCAATGTGATGCTATTATGTATGAACCAAAATCTCAGAGGAATGTTTGTAGCGCCTTGCTGAATCTAGGCCACACAGAATTAGAGCAATTCTGAAGCCAAAAAGGGTTTTACCTGGTACTTGCAAGGTGTATCAAACTAGTAATATTACAGTTATATATTGTTATTAATATTAGCACTTATTCACAACTAACTGTTACACTGCACTTGATAAATGGTATATTTTTGTCATTGAATTATATTAGTTTCTGTGGTTCAGATGTCAACTACACACTTCCATCAATTAACATTGCAAATTAACTATTCGGATAATGCCAACACTTACTAGTGATTCTGTTACCAGAAACAGCTTATGAGTACATATGAGTGAACAGTGGTAAAATTTGGTCAATGAGTTTGTTTACATAATCTTAAAATGATAAGGCTTAAGCTGCAAATGCAAATGTGTTAAAACAAATTCCTTTACCAACATTAAGATAATCCTTAGGAATAAGAATAAAATTTGTTGCAACATTAGGTGAAACACAGCTTAAAGGAATAGTTCACCAAAAAAATGTAAATTTCACCATAATTTACTCTCCCTCAAGCCATCCTCAGTGTATATGACTTTCTCCTTTCAGACGAACACAGTTGACAGTTTTACATTTTATCCTGGTTCATCCATACTGTACAGTGGTGTTGGGTAATGCCCTACTATATTCCAAAAGCACATACATCTGTTGTAAGGTTTAACGCATGTCTTATGAAGCAAATCGACATGTTTTTATAACAAAGACATTTATAATTTTTAAATTACAAAAAAATCACTGACTACGGGTGGCTGCTGAATGTGTATTCCCTACTTGGCTGACCACTGACATGACTACTGTGTTTGTGTATATGACTTTTTTTCTGTTAGACAGTGTGTGGCTTGAGGATAAGTAAATTATGGGGTATAGTTTTCATTTTTGGGTGAAGGGTTCCTTTAAGCTAAACAGTTGATCAACTGTTGAAATTGTTTGTCCATTATCCCAGTTTTGCCAGTCATGTAAACACACTAACCTGCATTCAGTTTATTTACTGTAATGCGCATGTGTAATAAGTATCATGTGTGATATGTATCAATGAAAGTATATGCAGATACTGGACACATAACAGACATGGAAATGTTGAATATGATAGGAGAGTGCAAGACTGATATTTTGAAACACTACAAGATTATCGATTATGCATTTAACATAACTCATAACAAATGAGTTACATGCAAAAGACAAGAATCCCTTTTGAAAATGAACCATGGCTTTATTAAGCACAGTAACCACAGTTTTACTACAAATACCACAGTTAAATTATTGTTAGAGCCGCAAAACCAGGGGGCATTTGTACTTATCCTAAACAAATAAATAAATAAATTAACAAAATAAAACAAACTTTTTTGTGTTGATTTATCATAATTTGCACAAGGGATGCTTGCGTTTTGATGTGAATATATTTTAGAAAGTCTTTTAAATAATAATTAAGTTGTCGGGTTACTGATTTGCAAGTAAACTATTAAAACTGTTTATTTTAATAAACGTTTTCAGATAGAATGAGCGTACTTCAGTTCGTATAAACGCGTCCAATGTTAAACCGGCTTGCCACACGCTTTCTGCCTGTTAATGGGGCAAAGACTCCTCAAACACAACACGCGAGCTTGCAGTTCTCGCCCAAAATAGAGCACTAAATCACATTGCTCACTTCACGCCATAATCTGTCAAACGAAATGGAAAAATCAACCTCAAAAAAGAGGAAGCAGCAACTACAGCCGCACCACAGGAAAAAGTCACAAACCTCCAAGCCAAAAAGCGTTCATTATTTAACCTCCCCAATGTCGCATTATACATTTAGGATGTTTGCACTTGCAGAAGCCAGCGTGTATTTAAAACAGCGGCTGAACAATCAGCAGGACTGAAAGCGGGAAAATAAAAAAAGAAGAAGCTGTGGCTCATCATGACGCAGGCTTATACGCACCATTCTGCAGTCCGAGACGGCACGCAGAGCTTCGCTGCTCTCCCGGCGCTCCGACTCTCTGGACGGGGCTTTACCGCCGATCTGGAAAATGGTCCCGGCAGTTCTGGGGCGGCTTTTGCGCCCATTCGGTGCAGAACTCATGCATACACATCAAGTGAAGAAACTGCCCTGATATAAAATGCTGATTGATCAATATACTGCCGCCGGTTTGCTAAACGTCTTACTCAATTGATCGATCTGCTCCTGGATTCTGTCCGCATTGCCGCGACGCAGAAGCCGAGTCACCTTCATTCACTCCAGCAGACAGCCGAAGTGTCCTTGCAGGGCTTCGTCTTTTTCAGCAGAGAGAAATGCGATAACAAAGAACCAGATGCAAACATGTCTTGATGCCCCGTACAGTCCTTCAACAAAGAAAGAATAGCTGCTGCTTAAAAAAAAACAAAAAACTCAAAGACCTCGCCGCGACGATCTTCGCTCCCCGAAATCGACTAATATGCGGCGCAAGTGTGAACGCTCAACTCTGTACGGCGTTTATTGAGAGTAGATTGCAGAAGGTGATCTAAGAGCGCTATTCTAACCTTGATAGGTGCAGTTGCTTGAGGCATGACGTGGTTGAACACACTGCACTCTCATAGGATGAGAATACTAATGCAACAGATTCACCAACTCCAGGGTGCACGGCTTCATCAAATGTGCCACAGAAGGATGGAGGCAGCAGAAACACAGATCAAATTTACCGAAGAACACCATAAACCTAGACTAAGACGATTTTAGGGTGTTAACTAGTGTTTTAAGAATGGTCAAGGTGGTGTTTGGCATGTGGAAAGTGCACAAAACTACTGTAAACCATTTACCAATCTAATCTGAGTGGGAGGTTGAAAACAACCAAACCATTTTAGACTGGTTTAAAAGTGTACTACTACAAAAATCTACTCTATACTTATTACCCTACTTAATCTGTATATAATATATGTTATCATTTGGAGGGAGCATATTTAAAATTTACAAAAATGTTATATACATTGAAATCATATTAATTGTAAACTATGTAATGATTCAAATAATTGTTGTGGAAAAAGTCAAAATGTTTGGGAAATATTCAGTTATTTAGTTTAACAAATGAGTTGTTGTGCTAAATTATATTTAGATAATTATTTTTTAAATAATTAAATACCACTTGCTGATATATCAGTTTAAAGGATTTTATACAATATATATAGTATAAAGATTTAAAGTGACAATTAATTAGTATTTTGGGATTTTTTGAACAATATTTTGGTGGGTATTTACTGTAAATCTAATAATATAATATATATAT
>CAIGQW010054459.1:4895797-4912261 GCA_903798125.1 Danio choprae
ATATATATATATATATAACATTGGTAGTTACTAATATCTGGTGAAAATTTCAAGTCAAATGCACCTTCATAAAAAGAAGGTGGCACGTTCCATGCTCATTACCCGCTGTATATATAGCGCATTTGTAGCCATTATTGCTGCACAATACTTAAATCCATAACCCTGGCTATAACCATGCCTGAACCTCCGGCTGCTCAGACGGTGTTTATACAGTATACAGTATGTTTGCCAGTGTTCGTGCTTTACCTGCAGATTCTCCAGTCGGCAGCGTTCTCTCCTCCTCTGTCTCCTCCTCAGGCTCTTCATCCTCCTTCTCTCTCTCTTACTCAGACGTCGTTCCCCTGTGGGAGAGACTGTGAGCTGGGATGAAGCTCCGCTGAGCCCTGCTGGAGCTCCATCAGCCTCCAGTTCCTCCTCTGAGCTGCTGAGAGACATCAGATGAGCTCTGCGGCTCAATTCCTGATCCTCGCCAGAGCCTCCAATCACCAAAGGCGGGGAGAATACACAAAAGTAAAACTACTCATAAAAAGAATTACTCAAGAAACAGTAAATGTAATAACTTTAACAACTGGGTAAGAGTAATAAAGTGTCCAATGAGAAGACTAATCAACTGACAATTTACAAGTTACTTCTGATTTCATTAAATGAAGAGATGCTCCTGATTTTCAGTCACACATATCATTGAAAGTCTGTGTGCTCAGTTCAAATAATACAAAACGTAGGTTAAAGATATATATCTCAGTTCTGTAATGGGGACAATAACATCACATTTTCAATGAAATCTCATTGAGGAATGTACAGACCCACTTTATTCATATTTTAAAATTATAGGCTCATGTTCCATTTTACCTTTACACAAACACATGCTGTAATGTGCTGTATTAAGCAGTTAAATGAAGTACTAAATAAAAAGTGTATGTGTGTTGCTTTATGAAAATGTCTGAAGCGGCTGAGTGACAAAAAAATCTCTTGAGACTAGTTGTTAAAGGGATAATTTACTAAAAAATGAAAATTCTGTCATCATTTACTCACCCTTTACTTGTTCCAAACCATTTTGACTTTCTGTCTTCTGTTGAACACAAAATAAGATATTTTCAGGAAAGCTGGAAACCTGTAACCATTAACTTCCATAGTATTTTTGGTTTCTACTATGTTGGGCTAGGCAATATGACAACAATTTCAAAACACAATAAAGTCATATCATATCCTGATAACAATATATATATATATATATATCACGATGAAGTACAATTTCTATAAATTCAATCAATTAAGCTTCTTGAGAATATCTTCTTTTGTGTTCAACAGAAGAAAGAAAATACTAAAGGTTTGGAACCTTGAGGGAGAGCAAATATTAATTTTTGGGTGAACTATTCCTTTAAAAATCTCATGTTTATTACTATTATTATTTCACAGGAACAGAGGAACGCTGAAGTTTAAGTAAGGCCAGTTAAAAATACATTAAAAGTGAATTGCTTAAGTAAATGTGATGCATTACTACCCACCTCTGCCAATAACACCAGACCTCCTGGAAAGAATTACGGGAGGGCATGGGGAAGCGGAGGCCTGCTGACTAGCTCTAGACCTCAGTGTATGTCCGTCCCAGAGCTCATAATCTGCCTGATGATGGGTGTCCCTGTAGTCCAGACTGAAAGCCTTTCTGTGAGCTAGTCTGACCCCGAATGTAGCCCTCTGCAGCGGCCGGATCTCCAGGCACAGAGCCTCTGCTGTTCGCCCGCGCTCTTCTCCTTCATGTGAGGCCATATCTGAGATCAGACTTCCCAAACTCTCACCCCCAACACCACTGCGGGCCAGCGAACATTAGAGTTCATTGTTGAAGAGGTGAGCAGGAACATACTGGCCCCCCTGAGGCATTCGGCACTGTTGACAAAGGTAAAGCCCCCTAAATAGTGGCCGTTCAGCGAGCCGATTGTCTCTGGGCCTATAGAACTCAAACAAGACACAATGCATCCATTGTGTTATAAGGGTGGCAAAATTTAGGTGAAATAACGAGAGCAACCTTTTTCAGCAGATGCCGTCAGCTCTTTTTCTGACCGAACAATCAGCAGCATATGGGACTATGATGGTCATGAGGACTAAAATGAATTGGGGGGGTTTATAGTGTTACAAGTGAAAGTTGTAAAGTACTTTGCACAAATTGAATTGAATAAATTGAGTAATTTAGTATAAAATAATTCATTCATTCATTCATTTTAATTTTGGCTTAGTCCCTTTATTAATCTGGGGTCGCCACAGCGGAATGAACCGCCAACTTATCCAGCATATGTTTTACGCAGCGGATGCCCTTCCAGCTGCAACCCATCTCTGGGAAACATCCATACACACCCATTCACACTCATACACTACGGACAATTTAGCTTACCCAATTCACCTATACCGCATGTCTTTGGACTTGTGAGGGAAACCGGAGCACCCGGAGGAAACCCACGCCAACACAGGGAGAACATGCAAACTCCACACAGAAACGCCAACTGACCCAGGCGAGGCTTGAACCAGCGACCAGCGACCTTCTTGCTGTGAGGCGAACGTGCTACCCACTGCGCCACTGTGAGGCCCTAGTATAAAATAAGTGCAACATATAAAAAAAATGATGTAATGACAATGTTAAAACATACCATTATTTACTCACTCATTTTCTTTTGGCTTAGTCCCTGATTTATCAGGGGACACCACAGCGGAATGAACTACCAATTACTCTGAAATATGTTTTATGTAGCTTCCAGTCACAACCCAGTGCTGAAAAACACCCATACACTCTCTCATTCTCACACACACTCATTCACGATGCAAACTCCACACAGAACATGCAAACTCCACACAGAAATGTCTCCTGGCCCAGCCAGGACTTGAACAGTGCTAACCACTGAGCCACCATGCCACCAATTATTATTTAATAATAGTGTAATATCTTAAAATGTATTTGAAATCTATCTGATAATTCAATTGCAAAATGTTTATGTAATGCACAGTACTATGGATAATATTCATTCATTCATTCATTTTCATTTCGGCTTAGTCCCTTTATTAATCTGGGGTCGCCACAGCGGAATGAACCGCCAACTTATCCAGCATATGTTTTACGCAGCGGATGCCCTTCCAGCTGCAACCCACCCCTGGGAAACATCCATACACACCCATTCACACCCATACACTACGGACAATTTAGTCTACCCAATTCACCTGTACCGCATGTCTTTGGACTTGTGGGGGAAACCGGAGCACCCAGAGGAAACCCACGCCAACACAGAGAGAACATGCAAATTCCACACAGAAACACCAACTGACCCAGCCGAGGCTCGAACCAGTGACCTTCTTGCTGTGAGGCGAACGTGCTACCCACTGCGCCACTGTGAGGCCACTATAGATAATATAATATCTTTATTTTTTATACATTTTCAATCATGTTTTAATTTAATATATTACAACATTTAACAAAATAGTTGGTCACAATTGTTCAAGCCAGCTTTAAAAAGTTTAGTGATAATTACAAGTGCAAGTGGTCAAGTTATATATATTAGTCTGTAGTACTCTTACTGCAGAGCCCAAAATCCTTCAGGGCTTCTGTCCTCCAAGGGTTCAATGCTAATGTCTCTTTAATTGTACCCTGCAGCTCTTCAGCATGCAGCCTTTTGCTGACCAGCAGTCCACGGTTTTTTCCCCCCCTCTCTCTTCATATTCTTCCTCTTTCAAACTTTGGCATGCTTCCAAAAGGATATACAAGATGAAAGTCACTGCATAATGTAGCAAGTTGCGCATTACATGACGGAATGTTTGCTAATATCAATAACGAAACAAGCCATGATACACTTTTATGTGTTGTTCAGTCGTGAATGTTGCTGGTTTTGTAAATGCACTGATATTATTTACATTCCACCCTTTCTCGGCATTAAATTAGGTGTGAGCGGTTAAATTATGCTGCATGGTGTTTAGTGTGATCTGAATCCTTGGTAAACGAGGATTCGTGCAGTCATGTGTTGTTTCATCTTTCTGCCATGTTTTCAGCAGATGGCAGCAGATTTCCTTTCTGGGGAACAGGGAACTGTCCGCGGTGCTGAAAGCTTATCGCACTGATGCAGCGCTACAAAAGGGCGTCAAATGTGTACAATATTACCATAAATCTAATAATCTTCGAGATGTATATGATATTCAGAATATCATACCAAATCACTCGCCTCAGTTCTACAGTCAGTATATAATAATGATTCCATTACTACACACAATGATTACATTATTTATATATATTTATTTATTACAGCCCTTTATGTTCAAATGTATTATACATATTTGAAACATTCATTCATTCATTCATTTTCATTTCGGCTTAGTCCCTTTATTAATCTGGGGTCGCCACAGCGGAATGAACCGCCATATTTGAAACATGTATAATAATATTTATAAAAATCATATTTAAATATTCTACAATTCGAGATGTTCATGATAATCATAATATCAAACCATGGCATGGAAATCTCTTGCCTCAATTTCATAGTCAGCATAATAAGGAATACATCATTGCAAACAATAAATGCGTCATTTTTATATTCATTTAGTATAGTCCTTTATTTTTTGTCCGATGTATACGTGTTTCAAATATACAAATATATCATAAATGCGATATTAAAATATTCTAAAATGCATGAACTATTTATATTTTAATTTGTAATATTTGTATGTAAAATACTTTGCGATGTATATTATATGTGGGTTTGTTGTATGTTATTTCAAGCAAATGTAAAGAAATGACATTAATTATCAATTAAAATACATTTGCAACACAATGTAATTATTCACCCCACGTGTGGTATGCTATGTAAAGTATTTTTCCATCATATGTTCATCTTTAATTCTAATAACTAAACTTTTTTCCTACGTTTTAAAAAATGTTTTTCGAAGTTGCAAATAATACAAAGATTATTGAAGTACATTTCACAAGACATTCAATTATCTTTCGGTCTTTTCCTTTCAAAAGAATCAACATTTAATTTGTTACTTTCTGTTTCTGTTCTTTAATTAATGGTGTAATTTCGTAGTTTCTGAGTTAAAACAATTAAACTCCATTTTCAGTGTAAGTTTTTTTATATCATGGGTTTTTTTTTTAAATCAGTAATGAGATTCAAAGTTCTGGAGGGCTGAAGAGGAGGGAAATCGATTTTCAAATAACATTTGTTGGCAATGTGCCTTTGTCAGCAAAACAGGCAACCAGAAACAATTGAACAGATACAATCACGTTGCTGAATCTATGTGCGCAACATCCTCAACAGCAAATGCTGCACATCTGAAAACATTCCGTGCCAGAACAGCTCATTATTCAGAAGGACAACTTTGTCCTGTCTGTTTTAAAGCTTGCACGGCTTCTCTGCAAACTGCGCGCGCCTCTCTCCGCCATCTCTGACGCACTTAGCACGACTCGTATAAATGAATTGACTTCGTCACTGAGCGCAAATCATCGCAGCTCGAGCGCGCGGCACTTCCTGAGCCCGGAGCCCGCCATGCGTCTTCAGAGCAGCGAGGTGACCGGCGCAAGGGGCTGTTTCTGACTCACCATGGAGAGCTACAACAACACCACAGAAAGCCAAGATTGGAGCGGGAATGCGACGAGTGTCAGCGAAGTTGCTCTGAGTTACCAAATTATCGGCTCCCTTTTCCTGGCCGCGTTAATTCTGTTTGCCATTTTGGGAAACGCGTGTGTCATCGCTGCCATCGCCTTGGAGAGATCGCTTCAGAATGTGGCCAACTATCTCATCGGCTCCCTGGCCGTCACTGACCTCATGGTGTCGGTGCTGGTGCTCCCCATGGCAGCCCTGTATCAGGTGTTGAACAAATGGACTTTGGGACAGGAGATGTGCGATATTTTCATCTCTCTAGACGTGTTGTGCTGCACCTCTTCCATCCTGCACCTGTGCGCAATCGCTTTGGATAGGTACTGGGCCATCACCGATCCCATAGACTACGTGAATAAAAGGACGCCCAGACGAGCTGCTATCTTGATCAGTCTCACTTGGCTAATAGGATTTTCCATTTCCATTCCGCCCATGTTGGGTTGGAGGAAACCGGAGGACCGGGCAGATCCCGACGCGTGTACAATCAGCCAGGACCACGGGTACACCATCTACTCAACTTTTGGGGCGTTCTACATCCCCCTCATCCTTATGCTTGTCCTTTACGGGCGGATATTCCGAGCGGCGAGGTTTCGCATAAGGAAAACGGTGAAGAAAACGGAGAAGGCGAAAATCGCGGATAAATGCTTGGCGGTGTCTCCAGCGCTCTTCCCGAGGAAAGCGAACGGAGAGGTGGGCAAAACTTGGAGGCGAAGCGTGGAGCCGTGCGCAAACGGCGCGCTGAAAAACTCGGACGACGGAGAGTCGTTCGAGATTACAGAAGTTCAAAGCATCTCCAAAAACCACCTGAGCCTGCCTAACAACCCTCAGCCTTGCTTCGAGAACCGAAATGAGAAAAACACGGAAGCGAAGCGCAAAGTGGCCCTGGCCAGAGAGCGCAAAACAGTCAAGACTCTGGGAATCATTATGGGCACGTTTATTTTCTGCTGGCTGCCCTTCTTCATCGTGGCGCTCGTTTTGCCTTTTTGTCAGGACTGTTTTATGCCCGAATGGTTGGGCGCTGTCATAAACTGGCTCGGATACTCCAACTCACTTTTGAATCCTGTCATATATGCGTACTTCAATAAAGACTTTCAGAACGCATTCAAGAAGATCTTGAAATGCAAATGTATTAGACAGTGAACAAAGCCAATTAGCGGATGTTCGTGTGCAGATATTGATTGTTAAAGATTGCTCTAAAGGCATTAACAATGATGGGACCCAGAGCAGAGCAGAGCAGAGCAGAGCAGGACAGTACAGCACAAGAGGAGGTAGCGCTCTGTCCTTGTGTCTTTGTTTATCTGTGAAGTTTATCTGCTTCCATCACATAACAATGTGCATATACCATTGGATGGATTCAGATTAGACCAGGACTCTCAGACCAGCTGCATTCGTGCATTCAACAATAAAGCCCTTAAACAAAAAATTATTTTGTTTAACTGTACAGGATGAAAGGCACCTTTCTCCAAGCAAGGAGCTGTTGGTGGGATTGTAAGCACACAAAGATAATGGTCCAGCAGATGATCTATGTAGAAAAAAAAAGATGTAATGTGAAATCATTAATCATCATTTCTATTTATTTTCAGCAGAGTTTTCTTATATGACATGGACTGACTGGAAAACCTTAAAATAAAAGATGAATCTAGATCACAAAAATGGACTGAATCATTGGATTAGGGGTGGGAACTTTAATTCCCATTGCGTGGGGTCTTTAATGCGGTGGAAGTGATAGAGAGAGAAAACAAACTTGCAGGGAAATGTACATGCTGAACAATATACTTTTTAGGTGTACAAAAATGGAAATAACATCCAAATGAGTACAGTGCAGCTGGCATTACGCTTTCTTTTACATTTGTCATGTAAAGAAGCTTCTGAAAAGATGCATTTGAATATGGACATTTAAGTCACATAGGCACACACAGGTAATTAGGCTGCAAAGCAACGTGAGGCCTGTTCACACTAAGGGCAATAACTACAACAACAGAGTTTTATAAATTAAAAATAGTCCACATCAGAACTAAAATAAGAAACAACATTGTTAGAATCATCGATAAGGACATTTTTCCCTCAGATTTTCACTATGCATCCTTCTTTACAGTTTACAAACATTTAAAATGCAGAAATAAACAAAACTGCAGCACAAATTTAGAGTATAATAGATTATGAAAATATTATCTCAATTTTCTCCGCAGAGAAACATATTTTAGCAGTATACCTTTAAAGACAGGCTAGCTGCTAATTGATTGAATATGCTTGTGCTAAACTTGTGAGCTATTTTTTTATTAAACGTATTTCTAAAACATAGCATTTAAAAGCACAATATGTGCAGAAATACAACCCATTGTGCTATACATAAAATTCTACCAATCATAGAGTTGTAGCAAGCAATGCATGCCATGAAATCTTTTGCTCCACCAACTCACATTAAGCACTGCAAATGAGGTAGCCAGCAGAAAGACACTCTATACTTATAATTTCCAGTAATAATATTGTGATTTAGTTATTATTATTATTACAATATTTGGTAATTTTCGCTTTAAGCTCAGATAGGCCACCATTACCCATGAGACCTTTGTACTGCAGTCTGCCACACTGAATAAAAAAGTAACTTAAAACTAATAAACCAGTTCAAGTGATTAAAAATTAAAAATTAAACCTCGAAGGGTTTAAACACCCCAATACCCTCAATTAACTGCATAGTACACCCAAAAATAAACATATGCTATTTATTCACTCACTATCAGGCCATCCAAGACGTAAAAGACATGTTTTTTTTCTTAATTTTCTACTTTAAAGCAGATTTATAGCTTTAAAAGATTTATAGCTTATAGCTTTAAAACTGTGGTCCTTGGTGATACCTAAAATACAAGTCTAGCATTCTGAGAGTCACAAACATACAGGCAAAACTAAATTATTACCTGTGGCTCCAGACAATACATTAAGGACATGCAAGGCATGAAGTTTCACCTCAAACATCTGCATCTCCAGACGTTTAATTCTTTAAAACCAGTTTATAATCCTCCTCCACTTCAGTGACATTTTCAGTGCATCGTCAGTGGCCACATGCACAGTGTGATGGCAGAGGCAATGGTGCAGAAATGTTATTCAGATAACAACCTAAGGCTCTGCCCACACAGAACCCTGGCAAAATATAAATGTCAGAGAAGAAAAATTAAAAATACTCCACATAATGTTTATAATTTGCCCCTGCGTTTGTTTACACGTCATGTGACAAAGACGTTCTTCAGAGCTGACAGCACTGGACAATGGATTTTGTGAATGAACACTGAGGATTTATGGTAATGTCTTCTGTAAGGTTGAAATTTTGCTGACTCACTGCTAAAGGGCCAATGAAGTAATTTGAAACATTTTAACTTGTGACAGTTTTTGAAATGTACCGCTAGCGCTGATGACAGTGGTCATGCCCTCGTGTCACTGTTATAAATGGCCAACCCCTAACTTTGGCTTGATTGGAAACTATAGGCGAAAGGCACAATATGTATTCCTCCCCCTCGTGCCCCGGAGTAAATTGAAATAGCCTTGAGGGACATTCACAAGGTCATTTTGCCCTTGATATAACTATTTGTGAAGCCAAGTGGCAAGTGAAAAGTACATTTTGAGCTCACTCTCATCCTCGGAGGAAAGTCTCAGTCTGGAGACTCTCTTTAGATTTAGTCTTTTAACATACTCAGCTAACCTTTGCTTTAGAGCATTAGGAAAATATTAAGCTGCGTGTTTGCAACAATAAATAAAATGAAAGATATGAATCATCACTTCCTTGCATTTACACAAGCACTGATTGATCTTTCCCCTACGGAACAGCATGTTAAAAGCATATTGGATTTATTAAAGCAACCTGCATGTGTTTGATAAGTTGTGATAAAGCTACGTGTTGGATTTCTGGATTGAATCGAATGACCTTGGCAAAGGTTAATATTAAAAGGGCAACTAAGTTCAGTACATTATCAGCAGCTCAATAGAATGCGTAATTAATGTACAGTTCAGGCTAAATTGGTTCAAAACCATCTGCCGTTTCAAATAATCACTTTATTTACAAATGTACATTTTTTTCAGATTTGCTTCAAATTTAATGTGAAGCTGGTAAGGTTTTATTTTAATGTTTACAAAGTTTCTTGTCGCGATGCGGTGGCGCAGCGGGTAGCACAATCGCCTCACAGCAAGAAGGTCGCTGGTTCGAGCCTCGGCTTGGTCAGTTGGCATTTCTGTGTGGAGTTGGCATGTTCTTCCCATGTTCGCAATGGGTTTCCTCCGGGTGCTCCGGTTTCCCCCACAAGTCCAAAGACATGCGGTATAGGTGAATTGGGTAAGCTAAATTGTCCGTAGTGTATGTGTGTGAATGAGTGTGTATGGATGTTTCCCAGTGATGGGTTGCGGCTGGAAGGGCATACGCTGCGTAAAACATATGCTGGATAAATTGATGGTTCATTCCGCTGTGGCGACCCCAGATTAATAAAGGGACTAAGCCAAAAAGAAAATGAATGAATGAATGAAAAGTTTCTTGTCCACACTGTGGACTATTTTACTGCTCCTGAATATTTGAATGGCAGTGTGTATTTTTGCAATGGGCTCATTAAAAAGAATGCAAAAATACTAAAATTATAACAACAAACTAGAGGAGTAAATTTTGTCTGGACAGACTTTTATGTTGGCTTGAAAAAGCTGAATTATTTTCATGAAAGTTTAACCTTAGTGAAAAGTGGAATAAGACAAAAAAATGAAAGATTTGCAATAAAATTCATATTCTTTTAAATGGTGCTCTGAATGTTAAACCATGTTTATTACAGTGCTAGGCTGAATTAGCATGTTGCCAACATATGTCAACATGTTTATGTTTTAATATAAGCAAGATGTAATGAATATAAGCATGTTTCTAGCATGGTTAGCATAATTTTAGCATAAATTAGTATGTTGTTAAGCTGAATTTAAATCTTGCTAACCTGTTTCTAGCATGTTTTAGAATGAATCATCATGTTAGCATGTCACAGGTAGGTTAAGGCTTTGCTAGTGATAGATGTCTATTTTTATTTTTATTTTAGATTTTTGACATTCTCAATAAATGTCAGATTAGCCTAAACGTCATTGTCAGTTTGGGTAGTCGTAGCTTGAAAGCTCAAAGGATGGATATGCTATAAATTTAAGAAGAATAAGAAGAAAAAGATAAACAATTATGGGCGGCACGGTGGCTCAGTGATTAGCACTGTTGCCTCACAACAAGGTTGCTGGGTCGAGCCTCGGCTGAGTCAGTTGGCGTTTGTTTGTGAAGTTTGCATGTTCTCCTCGTGTTCGTGTGGGTTTCCTCTGGGTGCTCCGGTTTCCCCCACAGTCCAAAGACATGCTATACAAGTAAATTGAATAAACTAAATTGGCTTTAGTGTATGTTTGTGGATGAGTGTGTATGGATGTTTCCCAGTACTGGGTTGCAGCTGGAAGGACATCCGCTGTGTAAAACATATGCTGGATAAGTTGGCGGTTCATTCCGCTGTGGTGACCCCTTATGAACAGTGACTAAGCCAAAGGAAAATGAATGAATGAAAGTAAATGCCTTAAGCTAAAGGTGAGTTTGCATTATTTTGTGAATTATTACCTCAGTTACTTGAGCTTATGTTTTAGTGTTGGTTTCAAACAGAACCAAATCAAAGAGGTCTTTTACATATAAGAACATTTAAGAAATGGTATTCATATGAATATAGTTATTTTTGCTATATATGCATGCACAATGTTGATGTTATCACATGGCACAGATTATATGTTGGATTAAAGCCCTATTAATGAAAACTGCACACAGGCTGAGTAAAGTGACACAGTCTGAAAGATGTTTTTACATTTGAATGCTATCTTTAGTGAAATGTAAATTTTCCTTGTTGCTCTCTCTGTTTCTTTTGCATGGTGCTTCAGATGAAATGAACCGAGCAAGACAATCAGCAGAGAAAAATTAGCAATAGCAAAAAATAGCAGCTTTATGTCTTCTTTGCATCTCTATAGAGACGAGCCGAGGGGCAGAATAATGTCATTGTGTGATTGGTCATGAGTCACCTCTTTAGATATACAGTCATCACACACAAACGTCACTCAAGTCACGTGTGCTTCATTCCCGCTTGCTGACTCCAGGGCCCGCAGAGATCATGTTTGCCTCACAACGAGGTACTAGAAGCTCTACATTATTATCTGAAGGCAAGACACTGCAGGTGAATAGCATAAAAAAACATTATCACTGTACTTTCGCCATTGACTGATTACATTAAGAAAGGCATTTTGTGTGTGTGTGTGTGTGTGTGTGTGTGTGTGTGTGTGTGTGTGTGTGTGTGTGTGTGTGTGTGCTTGTTAATAATTGAACAATCAGGTATGAAATTCCTGTTTCTTTTTTTGAAATATCAAGTTCAGGTCAAGGATTTTCAGAGAGGAATTTTGGGAATCTCTTTTTATCACTCAGAATTCAGAAAATACTGTGAACAGCAAAACATTGTACATTTTTTTGAGAATAAAATGTTTTATGTAATCAAGCAAGCTATAGATGAATACATTTCTCTGCAAACACCTTCAGAATATAGATATGAATACATCGGTTAAGTATCGTGTATACAAGAGATGCTGAAGCAGAGATTTGTGGTTTAGAGCAGGAGAAAATTTTTTTTTTTGAAAAAAAGGCGTTTAAAATATACACTTAAAAGTAATAAACACAAAAATAAACACTTAAAAGTGTATTTTGAGTGTTTTCTTTACATTAGACTGAAAAACAAAACACTTGAGTAGAAAATTATTATTTTTCCTACACAGTGTCTTAACTAAGTGCAAGACATTGCAGGTGAATAGGATAAAAAAAAAACAATAAATATCATCATATATATAAGTTGATTTATTACATAAAAAATTACAACTTAAAAAAATGCCAATAAAGCCATTTTTATAATGTTTTGGCCATATTGGATTAAAAGATTTTTACAGAGAGATTTTTGGAAATCTCTTTGTATTTTTATTTATTTTTTAATTAGCAGAATTGAATATTGTATATAATAAAGCAAATTATAAATAAACATATTTCTCAGTATGGAAGTGCTGCAGAAGAAAAACATATTTGGAGAAAAAAGCTTTTAAAATAACTATTAATTTAATTCAATTCAGTTCATCTTTATTTCTATAGCGTTTTTATAATGTAGATTGTGCCAAAGAAACTTACCATAGACGTTCTAGTAAATTGAAACTGCTTCAGTCCAGTTTTCAGAGTCAAAGTTCAGTTTATCTCAGTTCATTCATTCATTCATTTTCTTTTCGGCTTAGTCCCTTTATTTATCTGGGGTCGCCACAGCGGAATGAACCGCCAACTTATCCAGCATATGTTTTACGCAGCGGATGCCCTTCCAGCTGCAACCCATCACTGGGAAACATCCATACACACTCATTCTCACACATACACTATGGACAATTTAGCTTACACAAATTCACCTGTACCGCATGTCTTTGGACTGTGGGGGAATTCGGAGCACCCGGAGGAAACCCACGCGAACACAGGGAGAACATGCAAACTCCACACAGAAATGCCAACTGACCCAGCCGAGGCTCGAACCAGTGACCTTCTTGCTGTGAGGCGATTGTGCTACTCACTGCGCCACCATGTTGCCCTATCTCAGTTCAGTGTAGTTTAAATTTCACTGCTGAAAGTCCAAATACTGAAGAGCAAATCCATCGATGCACAGCTCCACAAGTCCCAAACCAAGCAAGACAGTGGCAAGGAATAAGCTTCACCAATTGACGAAAGTGAAGGAAGAATCTACAGACATCATTTGATAAAATGCTACAAAAGAAACGCATAAAAGTGTATTTGGAATATTTTCTATATATTAGATAGGGGAAAAAACTAAAAATTTTGACGTGAATTTTTGGCTGCAGTATGAATATTTGTACCATCACAAGTGAATTGTAATTGACAGTGACAGAGTTTCTTCACTTTCTCTTCAATGGTGTTAGCCAATGTGGAGCTGCACATATTTCTATTGCTTCACTAGCGGCTCCATTAAATGAGTAATTCCATTAGCTTTCTTTCACACATCTGACCGAGCCAGTTAAGCTCTCGCTGAAGGTCTCGCTGCCAGTGGCCTGCAGCATACTCAGTCAGCTTACCCTGAGTGTCACTAGTTTGAGTCTGAGCATTAAAAGATGGAGAACGTGGAACACATAGGTGACGAAGCTGATGAATAATCATGGCATGGTCCCACTCCACATGCATTTTGTCACATTTAACATAATACTTTGTAATGAAAATTTCATTCGTCCAAAACTATAAAACAACAATTAGTAATTTTTAGTCTGGTTTATGGCTTTTAGGCACAATTTTTGTAAACAATGTGTTACCTAACAAAAGGCATTAAACAAATCAAATATAAAAAATACATTGCATTTTATTATGAAATACATTATACAGCTGGGTTCTAAGTCATTTCAGTATGGGCAAACTGATATGTAAAATATGGACAAACCCAACCGCTGGATTAAATTTTCTAAATTAAAAACGTAACCCTTTAATTCCTTGGTTGGTTGGTCCATGTTTTAGCTCAGATCAGCACTGTAAAAATGATTAATTGACTTTACCTAAAATAAGTGAGTAAACCTGTTGCTTTTAAAACAATTAATTTACAGTACTTTACTTTAAAAAGGTGTATAAGCAAACCCATTGTCTTGCTTTTTTAAGTAAATGAACTATGTGCATAATTATAATAGTTATGTTAAATTAACTTAAATGTTTACTCTATTTTTTAAAGTAAAGTCGATTTGACCCTTTTAAGGCAATAGGGTTACTCCTTTTTTAAGGAAAGGTAATACTCATTTTTTACAGTGTGGATTGAAACAACCCAGCCTTGTTTAAGTAAAGTTAATAATTACATTTTATAGTGTGAATTGAAACAACCCAGCATTGTTTTTTAACATGTGGCAGATGCTTTTATCCAAAGCAATGCACATAGCATTGAATGTACACATTTGATAAGTTTTTGATTTATTTATTGTTCTATATTTATTTCTTAGTATTGAACCCAAATTCTTGGTGTTGGCTAGTACTGTGTTCTACTGTCTGAGCTAAAGGAAGGTATATTTAGAGAATGCAATTACTGCTTACAAAAAAATCAGAGGCAGTGATGTGGTCATGATGCATTACATATTTTGGTGTGCTTTATTTTTTAATAATTCAATTGACCAGGCTCAATTATTCTGATTATACAGTACTACGGGTACAGTACCACACACCTAAAGACACAGCTCAGTAGTTTAAGGCATTTGTGAGGTTTTTGTCTTCAAACTGCTCCTGTGTGGGACTAGTTTCTTATGCATTTGTTTTGTTTTATTTTGTTTTGACTTGATTTTTGACTGCTGTAGACTGAAATGAATGTAATCATTCAGCATGGTGATGTGGAACTGTAAGACAGTCAAGATCTGCCTGGAACTGCTTTAGCTGATTTTTCTTTTCCTTTTAAAAACAACTACAACCCTTAGAATGTTTATCAGCCAAAACATAACAAAAAGTCTTTGGATGAGACAAGACACTGACTTATTCCAGAAATGTGGGTACATTTTCCTTAAACTGGAATGATAAACAACAAATGTATCATTTATTAATTATGGATCCATTATTAATGTAAAATAATGCAAAATGCTTCAATGCGATAGCGAACATTTGTTCCCCAGCGGGAGGGGAACTTCAATGCTATGTGGAAACTTCCACTATGGGGATTTCGTCAGAAGCCAATCATCTGAAAGAGTAATAAAACGGGCCAATGAAATGCCAATGAATTGGCGGCGTCAGCGGGCACAGCCGGCAGCAATCACAATCAATTGTGTATAAAGATGCCACCTGTGCACAGCAAAGACACCTTTTCTAGCTGAAGAGCCGAACTACAGCTGTCAGCTAAGGCACAACCGCTGTGGCGAAGGAACATAGCATTTCCGTTCCCCCCCTTGGGGAACGAGGGTTACGTAGTGACCGTTTCGTTCCCCAGCGGGAGGGGAACTTGCTATGTGGAAACTTCCACTATGGGGAAATATATGGAAAACGCCACAGCGATTGAACCTTACCACGTCACTGGTGAGAGGTTTGCCAGGCTTCGGCGTGAGCGCACCATCATCACCAGAGACGCAGCCCTCCAACGTGCCCCCTGGCCCTAACTTACCTTACTTACCTGTGAAGCACTTAAAGGCTTATGTATATTTTTCAGGGAGTCGTAAAAATACACCTAGTTAAGTTCTAGGAATTTTAAAGTACGACAGTACGTTGGGAAAGCGTGTAGTCCCGATAGGGAGGACGCTGCGGAGGCCACCTGCTGCCCAATGGGGAGACTTGGTGGCATATAAACATATGAACTAACCCTGAAAAGGGGGAGTACACATATGAAGGATGGTTAGCGGGGAGGGAAGACACGGGCCCGCCTAAGAGGAGGAACTATGCCGTGGCTGAATGAAGCATATGGGATCGCCAGTGGGGATCGCACATAGCAGGCACCTATACCCAGAACACGGGCTGACCAAGTGGGCATGCCAACAACGTAATGGGCCAGGCACCTGACTTCTCCGCTAAGTCAGATGCTGGGGGCCTCGGAGGAACTCTGTAGGGTTCGCCAAATGGGGAACTCAACTGAACAGAGTGAAAAAAGCGCACGTATCTCTGTGTTAGAGAGAAAGGCGCAGCAAGCGTGTTTCAACACCGTACCCTCTTCAGCTACCCGACCCTCTTGACTGATGCCAACGCAACCAGCAGATCTGTCTACCTGGACAGAAATCTTAAAGATACTGAGTCGAGTGGATAGAGCAGAGCTCTCTTTACGTATGAGAGGGGGACAGAATT
>CAIGQW010054459.1:4920903-4932754 GCA_903798125.1 Danio choprae
TTTGTATTATATATGTTCATTTGTATCAAATTTTCATTTTATGCCAATAGAGCAGAGAGCAACAGCATGATGCAAAGCAAATGCTTAGAGTAAACAATGTTTGATGTACTGGAAGTAGATATCCGCTTGTGGAGAACGAAAGAAATGTGCTCATTATTGAAAAAAAAAATCTAACTTCAAAATACAAAATATGGTGGCAGATTAGTTACATTGTAAAAACAATGGGTCAAATTCAGATGTTGAAAATTAAACTCTGCAGTTTAGCAATGTGACTTTTATTGACGTTTTATTAGTTTGATACAATAAATATATTGTATACAAAATAAGTAAGGAAAACTATTGATTTATGGATGTTTTTAAAGTGTTATAGATTGTTCATAGTTATGTTTGTGTGAATTTGCGTACACCTGTGCATCATAATGTTTTTGTTGATTTACATCAATCAAGCATATGCATCATGTTTATTCGTGTAAATGTGGCTATACGTGTGTGCATTACATCTTTTGTGTGAATTATTAATGAGATCTGTTAATCATTGTAACTAGACTTTTAAAATGACTGCTGAAAATACAGCTTTTCAATCACAGAAATAAATGACATTTCATTCACAATTATGTGTGTTTAAGTGTCTGAGTTACAAACACAGGATGCGAGTCCAGTTGTAAAGAGATCAGCCGATAATTGAGTCACTGAGATTACAGCTTTTCTCAACACAATCATCCTTGGGCCACTTTAACACCAGTGGGACCTGTGTGTGCAATTAGCCTGCAAAAAGTCACTTTGAATCCAAATGATCTGCCTAATAAACGATGAACTACTTCAAAGTTCATCATTGTTTATTACTCTGCAGTGCTAATGTGTCGCTTCTCACCTTGTATAAGGTGAAAAGCGCATTCAGGTTAATCTTGTGTATAAGTCACAATCCCGGTGGGTAATGTTCTGCACAGTGCCTCTATATATCGCGTTGTCCTCATTACAGAGGACCTGAAACATGTGCTGGAATCATTTATTAAACATGAAAGGGGCGATATGCCATTGATCCTACGGTCAAACTCACGGCTTTTAATATGACACTTTGCAAGTCTTTTTTAAAAGCAGCCTTTCTGAAGTCCTGGCGAGCCGCAGCTTCGTGACTTTCCTTTTTTTTTTAGCATGTCTTATCTGACACACCTGATTCGGAAGCTAGTTAGTAGAGCTCACCAGGAACTGAACCGTATGTGTTGGATAAAAGAGACTTACAAAATGTCCAGAGGGAGGTGAAAGTTGAGAAGCACTGTTTTAAAGAGATGGTTCACCCAAAAATGTCAATTCTGTCATCATTTACTCATCCTCATGTCATTCCAAATCTGCTTGACTTGTATATATAAAACAAACTTGTAATTTCATATACAATATAATATCACAGTATAGTAATTTTCATTCAATTCTCAATATTTGAACTGGATCAATACATCAAAGTTGTTCTAAAACTTTTGAACAACATACATTCTTAGAACAATTTTAAATAACTTTTTGATCCACTTCAAAAGTTGACTACTGTATGCCTGGCATAACTCTAGACCACAAAATCAAGCTTTGTGTTGCATGGGTATATTTTTGCCAATAGCCAAAAATACACTGTATGGTTCAAAATTATTCCAAAATCAGTAGAATATTAAGTAAATAAGATCATGTTCCATGAAGATATTTTGTACATTTCCTACAGTAAATACATCAAAACACAAGTTTTGATTAGCAATGTGCATAGATTTTTTGAACAGTCAGTTTCCAGATTTTCTCCACCAAATATTGTCCTATCATAACACGTATACATCATTTTAAAGCTTTTTTTATTCAACTTTCAAGTAAGCCTTGTATGCAAAAACTGACTCTTGTGATTAGTCTTGTGTTCCGGGTTACATTTGTATGAATTTGTACGATCCCAAATTTGTCTGTCTCATACATTTTATTTGCGTGCAATTTTTACACTCCCAGTGATGGTTATGTTTAGGGGTGGGATTATAGGATAACCTTCTTTTGAAAAAGAAAATTACGTGTGGTTTATTTATAAACTAATTTCGAGAGGATCACGTGTTTAGGATTGAACACAGCTGGCATCGCATCAGCTTCGTTTATTGCACCAATCAGACACACTATAAATAACCAGAGTTTTTCACTTTAGTCATCTTCGTCTTGAAGAATCCCCCCTTCCACCCCTACTCCTTCCTTTCTCCTGACTGGGCGGCACGGCGGCCCAGTGGCTAGCACTGTTGCCTCACAGCAAGAACAACACCGGTTTTGCCCCTCACCGGGCCGGTTGGCGTTTCTGTGTGGAGTTTGCATGTTCTCCCGGTGCTCGCGTGGGTTTTCCCCGGGCTTCCCGGTTTCCTCCCACTGTCCAAAGACATTCACCATAAGTAAATTGACTTCTCAAAAATAACATCTTAAGACATATCTCAAGCACGTTTACAGCAGGGGAGTTCTCGAGACCTACCTGAGCTCAAACCCCCCTCTTGCCCTTCAAACGGGAGGGAGGCCCGGGCTCAAGGATATTCTGAGCTCAGGGCTCTTTCCGGGACAGCATGCCAAATACGCTTTATTTTCAATCATCAGCTAAGTGTGAACTCTTGAAATTTTGGTATGAATTACATTGTACAGACTCAATTCTAATTCTAACACATAAAACACTTATGTTTATCTGGGAGATATGGCTTAAAATTATGTAGAAATGTCATAATCACATATGGCAGTTGGAATGAGCTACTGTTTTTGTAAAATGTAGAGTAATGAATGTGTTATTCTAAAACACTATGAAATGGAGCAGAAAAAAAATGTCCATCAGTTCCCATTTCATCCTCTCATCCACAGGTAGTTTGTTTTGGCCACAGGAACATGCAATGTTACTGCTTGATAAATACAAGCAACACAACTCAAAGCATCATGTGCTCCTCTCCTCTTATAGGACCCAAAATAGATACCTATTACATTTCCTCTTCACAGCACAGAGAAAATGGCAATGGCAATAATAGGAGAAAAGTGCAGTGTTGTGCATGTTATTTATATGTGCACATCAACCGTAATGTAAAAGCTACATTTGGATACATTAATCAGAATGTTTTCACCAAAAATTGAAATCATTCTGATTGGTGAATTCAAATGTACATTTTATGGGTTCCAAAGATGAAGTCTAACCTGCGAATCTGTAGCATGCCATTGGCTCAATAAGGAGATACATCAAAGCATGACCTTCAATAATAATAATAACAATTATTGTAATGATATAAAAATGTAATGAAAATGATTGTATCTTTTTTACTTTTTGGATTATGTGTTTAGGGCCTCACGGTGGCGCAGTGGATAGCACATTCGCCTCACAGCAAGAAGGTCGCTGGTTCGAGCCTCGGCTGGGTCAGTTGGCGTTTCTGTGTGGAGTTTGCATGTTCTCCCCGTGTTGGCGTGGGTTTCCTCCGGGTGCTCCGGTTTCCCCCACAAGTCCAAAGACATGCGGTATAGGGGAATTGGGTAAGTTAAATTGTCCGTAATGTATGTGTGTGAATGGGTGTGTATGGATGTTTCCCAGAGATGGGTTGCAGCTGGAAGGGCATCCGCTGCGTAAAACATATGCTGGATAAGTTGGTGGTTCATTCCGCTGTGGCGACCCCAGATTAATAAAGGGACTAAGCCGAAATGAAAATGAATGAATGAATGATTATGTGTTTAATTTATCTTTTACTAAATATTGCATGATGCCTTTGCTGTGTCAAATGAAATTTTGCATGCTCAAACTCAAATTGAGGCTTAATTTCCTCAGCGCATACACTCAGTTCATGTACTTATTACTACAAAGAGCAAGATCATGCAGCTCTCTTTGACGCCCCACATTCATCCCCTACTGTGACCTGCTCCAGTCAGTCAGTACAGCAACAACCCACCTTAATCCTCCTGTATCGGTTCCTGCATTTTTACAAAGAGTGACAATTAACTCTGCTTCACAATGCAAATTTCTCCCCTATAATCCTATTGTGGTTAGTGGATGTTTTGTTCTGCATGCAATAGATAACATATCTCCCAGTCAAGCATTAGGAGTCAATGCTCTTAGCGAATATGCATAAAGTTTTTTTCTTCAGAAAAAATAAAAAAGTTTCATGCAAAAAAATAAATAAATACAGCTATGTGTTGTGTATGACACAAATAGCACAAAAAATGTTTGTATAATGTGGGATGAAATGTCACAGATTAATATGTCACATCCCCTTCCGACATGTCTTTGATCTGTAAAAGCCTCAGCATTGTTAACCTTGAAGCTGTAATTGCTATATATACACGGGATTAACATGATTACAGGCAAAAGAGACATCAAGCTAAAGGAACACATAAATAGAGAAAAGCTTGCGCTTATACACACACACACACACACACACACACACACACACACACACACACACACATACATACAGTACATACATACATAAATAAATATGTATCAAATACATATTATAAAGTACATTATTTAAAGTCTGTAACTTTTCTGATTAAAAAATAACAAAAAATATTAATTCGGTCTTATCAATAATGCCAATAAGCTTAAATAAACTTAAAATTTTGGCTTATAATTTACTGGTCACATTTTAAAATAACCTTCAGTCAGTTAATGCTATCAACCTATTTACGAATGAAGTGCTTGTGCAGCATTTATTAATCAGAATGTTTTAATATATACTAATGCATTATTAAAATTTGTGCTTGTTAACATTAGTTCATGTAAAGTCTGCTGACTTTATTTTCATGAACTAAGTTTAACACAGATGAATAAATACTGTAATGAATGTTATCTTTATTGTTTGTTCATAGTAACTAATGAAAACTTACTGTAGAGTAATTAATTTTACTGCTTGGAAAATGCGTACTGTGCATGCATTTATAATGTTATACATATAAATAATTATCAATTAAGTTTTGAAATATGATGAATAATTGTGTTATTGATTTTTTTTAGATCTCATTTTAAATAATTTAATGTAATTAGATGTCACTTTGCAATAAAGTTTAATTTGTTAATTAAACTCGTGTATTAACATTAATTGTGTATTAACATTGGCCTGGTTACAAATGTAACCCATGTTCCACAAATAGAGAATAGAGAACGAAAACGTGCATCTGTAAACAAACTACGGGAGATCGATAGATGACCAATCACTCTGAAGAGAAAGAAAAAGGGCCAATGAATGCCAAATGAGTTGGCAGAGCTCGGCTGCGCCGGTGTGACTGATTAGTCATTGATTAGTCATGGAGATTAGTCATTGATTAGTCATGGAAACTCAGCTGCTGTGGCAGTGGAGACACACGTCTCTGTTCCCTATTCGGGGAACGTGGGTTACGTACGTATGTTCCCCTTCAGATGGGAACTCCAATGTGCGTCTGTAAACAGACTACGGGAGACTGTATGGAAAACGCCACAGCAGCTAAGCCCGTCCTGATGTGAAGTTTGCCTAGCAAAGCATGAGCGCACAAGCATCACCAAGAGCACAACCTTCTAACGTTACATTATTACATGGGAATAATTAGAAAATTTAGACAGAGGTCGTAATGTGCTTTTACCTAGCTAAAATAGACTAGGGATTTTAGAATATAACAGTAGGTTGGGAAAGCGTCCCGGTCCCCGAAGGGGGAGGACGCTGCAGAGGCCACCTGATACCCTAGAGGGAAGACTTGACGGCAATAAGAACATATGGACTGGCCCTAAGGAGGTGGAGTGCTACATATGATAAGCTAGATAGGGTGTAGGGAAGACACTGGTCCTCCAGGATCACCATAGGGGACCGCACATAGCTGGCACCAAACCTCAGCATGTGGGTAGACCAGAGTGGGCATACCAGACATCCCACTGGGCCAGGCACCCAGCTCCTCCGCTGAATCAGGTGCTGGGGGCCTCGGAGGAATTCTCTAGGGTTCGTCAAGCGGGAAAGAAACTTACTAGCAGAATAAAAAAGGTTAGGAAGCGTGGTGCAGCAAGCGTTGTTGACACAGAGCTTAATTTCCTCACCATTGATCAGGGTTACCCAATAATCGGAAGGTAACTGGATCCACTCGAAGATTATAAAATCTCAAAAATGTGTTAGGTGTCACCCAGCCCGCAGCTCTGCAGATATCTGTAAGAGAGGCGCTGCATGCTAGCGCCCAGGAGGAGGCGACACTTCTAGTAGAGTGTGCTCTTACGTTGGGGGGACGCGGCTCACCCTGGCATTCATAAACGAGGGTGATGGCATCAACTATCCAATGGGCCAACCTTTGTTTTGATACGGCACTTCCCTTCTGCCGACCACCATAACAGATAAAGAGCTGTTCACAGGATCTTAAGTTTTGCTTTCATTCCACATAAAGGCACAAATCGAGAATGGGACAGAGCAGTAAATAGGCTGGGTCTGCCTCTTCCAAAGGCAGCGCTTGCAGGTTCACCACCTGATCTCAAAATGGGGTGGTAGGAACCTTGTGCACATAACCAAGCTGACCGATTTGCTTAAATGATGCCAATGCAATCAGCAGAGCTGTCTTCATGGACAGAATTTTTAAGGATACAGAGTCAAGTGGCTCAAATGGATCTCCCTGTAGACCCGTCAGGACTACAGAGAGATCCCATGAGGGCATGAGAGGGGGGCGAGATGGATTTAATCGCCGCGTGCCTCTGAGAAATCGGATGATTAGATTATGCTTCCCGAGTGTGTTGCCAATTACCGCATCATGATGAGCAGTGTGGAGGGTGACAGGCTACGCTCCAGCTTATCCTGAAGGAAAGATAACACAACGCTAATCTGGCAAGTTCGGGGGTCTTCTCGCACAACTCAGCGAATAGACTCTCCTTCAGGGCATAGGCATGCCTCGTAGAGGGTGCTCTAGCCTGAGTGATGGTGTTAGCCACCGAAACTGGTAAGTCACCTAAGTCTTCCGCACTCCATCTATGGATTAAACGTGGAGGTTCCAGAGATCTGGGCACAAGTGCCAGAGAGTGCCCAGTGCCTGAGAGAGGAGGTCCTGTCTCAGGGGAATGCGCCAGGGAGGGGCCGTCATGAGGAGTGTGAGTTTGGAAACCCAGGTCTGGTTGGGCCAAAGAGGCGCAACAAACAAAACCTGTTCCTCGTCCTCCCTGACTTTGCACAGTGTCTGTGCAGTTAGGCTCACTGGGGGAAACAAATATTTGCGCATATTCTGTGGCCAGTTGTGGGCCTGCGCATCCGTGCCAAAGGGGGTCTCGGTCAGGGAGTTAAACAACTGACAATGGACGTTTTTGGGAGAAGCAAACAGGTCGAGCTCTCATATCAGCTGAACCGAACTGTGGTGGAGTCTCCATTCTCCTTGGGATGCTAGCTGCCGCGAGAGCACATCGGCTGCACAGTTGAGCTCGCCCGGGGTGTGAATGGCACGCAGTGATTTCAACCGTGTGACTCCAGAGGAGCAGAGGGCGAGCGAGCTGAGAAATGTGACGGGAGCGTATACCCCCCATCTGGTTGATATATGCCACCATTGCCATGCTGTCCGTCCTAGCCAGCACATGTTTCTGCTGTAGGACCGGTAAAAAACGGTGAAGAGAGAGAAACACTGCCAACAGCTCCAGGCAGTTGATGTGCCAATGTAACCGAGGTCCGGTCCACAAACCCGCGGCTGCATGCATCGGAGAGATCGCTGACGTGCCATTGGAGGGGTAGCTAGGGAGGAGAGTGCTCTCCTCAGGAAGCAGGGCGGCCCGAGGAAGAGCTGGAAATAAGAGATTGTGTCTTACCTTCTTCCCTGGATCCCACGATAAGGCTGGGATGTGGGAAAGGAGATCGGTCCCTTGTACCCTGGAAGCCTGTGGCGATATAGCCCGGCGCTGCGAGCTGGAAGGCGGAGTGTCCCAGACTGGCAAGGCTCTGGTTTGCTCATCCAGAGAGAGAGGAAACTGCTCTTTATTGAAAATTTGGTTACCGCCAAAATTTTGGCTGGCGGTGGAATAATAGTCATTGTTACGGACTGAATTGGTCCTCGGCCCCCCACCGAGGAAAGAGCAGGTCCCCTACTCTCCGGATGGCCTGTCTCAGGAACACTTCGCTGTTTACCAGACTTAACGGCATCCTGGGGCAGGGCCGGTGGAGCGGACAGCGGAGGCGGAGCAGGTGTTGTAGCCGCGGATGGCCGCCCTTGGCGAGGAGCAGCCTAGGTGGATGGGGCAGTGGGAAGAGCAGTTTTCTGAGACCGCTGGTAGATGACATCTCCCATCGCCTTTGACTGCTCTTTCATCGCCGAGAACTCCTGGGTAAAGTCCCCAATGGTGTCGCCGAACAGGCCAGCCTGCGATATGGGTGCGTTGAGAAAGCGAGCTTTGTCAGCATCCCGCATATCCGCCAGGTTAAGCCAGAGGTGGCGTTCCTGGACCACCAGTCTGGTCATTGTCTTCCCCAGGGCATGGGCGGCCGATTTGGTAGTCATGAGAGCATAATAGGTCGCCGTGTGGAGCTTGTGCATTAGGCCCGGGGAAGAACCCCCCTCTTGCATCTCGGCCAACTTCTCCGCTTGGTGTTGTTGATAGGTGGCCATGGCGTGCAGAGCAGAAGCAGCCCGGCTCGCCGCAGTGTAGGCTCTGGTCATGAGAGACTCAGACATCCTACACGCTTTGGACGGAAGTTTAGGTGGACCTCTCCAGGTGGAGGCACCTTGCGGGCAAAGCGTACTCCCCCTGAGGAATGGTCTCATACCCCCTGGCTGCTCTACCACCGTGGGTGGTGAGAGCGGGAGCGCACGAGGTCCAGGCAGAGAAAGGTGCCCTCCATGCCTGCAAGAGCTTACTGTGTACCTCTGGGAGGAAGGGGACAGGGTGCTTGGAAGGCTTCGCCTTCTTACTGGCCCCCACGTAACATCTATCTAAGTGGTCCGGCAGCAGAGCTGGGGGACAAGCCATCTCCAATCCTACGGCCGAAGCACCGGAGTAACACAGCTAACATGTCTGATTTTAAATTCGGTCCGGATCGTCATCGGATTAGGAAACCACCGCATTCAGAAACGTACGGCCGGAACGACATCTTTAAAAAGACGCGCTGCTCAGCCGTGTTGCTCTCTTAGGGGATCTGCTCTTTTAGGGAAAACTGCTCTTTTATTGAACACCAGTGAAATGCCCAGGGGACGGGAAAGGACCCCAGTTCAACCACTGCTGTCACGTCTTCCCCCGCACTGGTGATAAAGCTGGTTTCTCTTAGAAATGAGGATTGCAGATCAGGAGCTCTTCAGTCTCGTGTGAGGTCTGAAGCAAAGAATCTGAGGCTCGCTCTGCGGAAGCTACTGATATATTCCACTAATGACTAATCAGTTGCACCTGCAGAGCCGAGCTCTGCCAACTCATTTGGCATTCATTGGCCCTTTTTATTCTCTTCAGAGGAATTGGTTATCTAGCGATCTCCCGTAGTTTGTTTACAGACGCACGTTGGAGTTCCCATATGAAGGGGAACTGTTAATACTTATTGCGCACTAGGATTTAGCATTTATTAACATTTGTTGAAGTTAGTTAATACATATACAATTGTTCATTGACTGTGCATGTTATTACACATTATTATTAATGTTATCACATGGCTGTCTGGAATACTCTATTCTTATTGGTCAGTCGTGATGTTCCTAAGTATGTTATTCTGAAATAACAACTGCTAAATAACACAGGTTCACCCGGAAACTTCGAATCAGCTTGGCTGTCAATGAACGTGTTAAAATCTACATACATGCATCCAAATTCGTATATCTGTTTGTTTCTCTCAGCTTTGCATTTTTGATTGTTTGGCTCCATCTTGACTGAATTATGAGCAGGTTAGTGTATACTCCATCAGCTGTTTTCGTTTCTGTCAGCCTTTGCGTTTAATTAAGGAATGAATAAACTATTACAGCTCAGAACAATGTTTTGTGTCAGTTGTATTTTTGTGACAAACAGCCATGTAATAAGCAGGACAACATACATCCAGGACTGTTGTTTTCACAGAATAAAGCCCTTCAGTCTTATGCAACAGCCCTGTTATTCTGCGATAACAACCCTGCAATAACAATGGTTGTACATTATCCCTAACTTAACAAATACTTTTTATTTTAGCAATTTATTAGTAAATATTAAAAACTACATTAAGATTTAGTTGGGTAAGTTGGGGCAACTAGAAAAAATATGTTGGGCAACTAGGAAAATTAAGTCTGGCCAATTAGAAAATTAAGGTATAAGAACGGGAAGAAATAAGTTGGGGATACTAGAAAATTGAATTTGCAGCAACTAGAAAAATATATTGCAATATCTAGTAAAAATAAGTTTTAAGAACTGCAAAAAAATAAGTTGTGACAGCTAGAAAAACAAAGTTACAAGAACCAGAGAAAATTAAGTTGGGACCACTAGAAAAATGAAGTTATAAAAACTAGAAAATTTAAGTTGTGCAAAACAAAAATAAAAATATTAACCAACCATTACTTATGACTTTTAGCTAAAAACAAATTTACTGCTAATTAATAAATATTAAGGTAGTATTTGGATTTCGGTATTAGGTAAATAGTGAATTAGAATAAGTTCATGCAGAATAGGTACTTTGTAAGTACAAATAAACAGCCACTATCTTTATCACAAACATATTATAAGCCACTGTTTAAACTAAAGTGTTACTGAAAACTGTATACCATTACACCACAAAATACATCTGTTCAACTATACATTTTCTTTGTAAAGCTGCTTCGGAACAATATGTGTTTTAAAGCACTGTTCAAATAAATCAAACTGGACTGAATTGAATTGAAATCTCTGAGGTCCAGTAACCTCCCAACCTGATTCACTTTCACAACTTTAAACCGTTTTATCGCACAGCTGGAAGACAAACCTTAACCTGATTTCAAACTGATTACGTTTTGTCTCCTGTAATGGTGAGGCTATTTATGTGATTTTAGATTGATTTACTACTAGGAAAGCACAAGAAAAGTCCATTAAAGTGCAGGCCTTATCCCTTCAGCTCTTATTGGGAAACTCTATTTTGACTGTATCGCAGAAATCACAAGCACTTCTTCACAGGACTTGACTGATTTTAAGATTTTAAGTGCACTTACTCTCAGGAAAGTCCTCGCATATGCTCACCACAGCATGTGTGTACAGCCAGGACTTCAATTTTGTACTTTTATAAAAGACAAAATGAGGCTTAATGGTTTTTCTGTGGTTTCTCTGTTGTAAAAATAATTTGCTTGATTTAGATACTATTTTAATATGCATAGACAACTTCATATTTTATGCCGTTATAATGTTATAATGAACAATCATAATTAGTATGTTTCAGTTTGGTTTAAGAGTGCAAACACTTGAAAATACTATAGTAATTTATAGTTAATACCCAATGTTTTGAAACCATGTGATAATAAAATGTATTATACTGTATACATTATAGTTTTTACAAAGAGAAAGAGAGAGAGAGAGAGAGAGAGAGAGAGAGAGATCCACGTCAACCATTATTAAATATCAATTATAATTAATTATCACATAAATGTATGCACTATACTACACTATCTACTATAAATAACTATAGCAAAAAGTGACTATTATTTGACTATTATTAAACATGCTAAAATATTGTAACATCTTGCATGTTTTGTGGCTGTTTCAAAGTGAATTACCTAGTGAGGAGTGTTGAAAAGCATGTTTTTCCTTTGATCATGCACATATTACAGCAATTCAGATATCAAATGCCTGATCAGTGGGGCTAAAATGTTATTGCTTTATCATGCTTGAAGATCTATGCTCTGTTCATTTTTGATGTTGAACATTTGACTACAATCTAACAAATGCACTTTTATTGACGTTTTGAACAATATACAGTATAAGAAATATATATATATATAT
>CAIGQW010054459.1:4942754-4956141 GCA_903798125.1 Danio choprae
ATATATATATATATATATATATATAGTTACAGAGATACTGTAATTTTTTTAAATAAATGCTTTCTTTATTACAATTACAATATTAATTTATTTCTTTCCCTCACTATAGATATTAGCACACATCACAAATAAACACTACTCATGGTATAAATTTAAAGATTTTTGTAAGGCAATCCCTCAAGTGTTTTATTGTTTTGGAGTCGTATGGCATAACATAAATGTTTGAAAACCTCTATTCTTGACTGCTCTCAGTAAAGTCCAACCAGGGTCAGCATCACCCATTTATTTATCCTTTGATTTGTAGTGAGGGTCAAAAGATGGCAGGCATTCTGAAGCTGAAGTTTGATTTGAAGGTGAAAAACATAGACATGATATTCTCTTTTCAGTCCTGGAATATGATATTCTAACATTAAACCACATGCAGCATCCTGTTTCCCTTCATATGGGAACTCCAACGTGTGTCTGGAACAGACTATGGGAGTACGTCAGACTACCAATTACTCTGAAGAGTAAGAAAACGGGCCAATGAATGCCAAGTAAATTGGCAGAGCTCAGCTCCACAACTGACTATAATTAGCTATTAGTGCTATATAAGCTGCCGGCTGAGAAGCGAACCTTAGAATTTTATTTCAGAGCCTCACTGAGACTGAAGAACCTCTTCTGCTCAACTGACTTCCAGAAAGAAAGCAGTATTACTCAACACTGCATTTCTGAATGCGGTGGTTTCCTCGCCCCAGATGACAGGCACGACAGGCACGCTGCCCCACAGGCACGTGATGTCCATCGCTGCATCGGAGGGTGGGTTAACATGCTCCGATAACGATCCAGATCTCCTGCCACCCTCCGGGGTTGTCAGCGGGATCTCGGATTTGGAATCGGACATGTTAGCCGTGTTATCCCGGGCTGCTTCGGCCGTTGGACTGGAGATGGCTTGTCCCCCAGCCCTCGCGGCCGGACCGCTTAGATGGGTGTTATGTGGGGGCTAAGAAGAAGGCGAAGCCTTCCAAACCCCCCGTCCCCTTCTTCCCGGAGGTACACAGTGAGCTCACACAGGCATGGAGGGTACCTTTTTCTGCCAGGACCTTGTGCGCTCCCGCTCTCACCACCCGCAGGGCGCCTCCACCAGGAGAGGTCCACCCAAACTCCTTTCCAAAGCATGCAGGTTATCTGAGTCTCTCACGGCCAGAGCCTCTAATGGTTAGAGCAAGAAGTTGGCTGAGCTGCAGGAGGGTGGTTCTTCCCCGGGCTTGATGCACAAGCTCCTCACGGCAACCAATTACGCTCTCATGACCACCAAATTGGTTGCTCGTGCCCTGGGGAAACTGGGCTAAACCTGGCAGATATGAGAGATGTTGACAAAGCTCGCTTTCTTAACGCTCCCATATACCAGGCTGGCCTGTTCGGCGACACTGTCGGGGACTTTACCCAGGAGTTCTTGTCAGTGAAGGAGCAGTCCAAGGCAATGGGAGAGGTCATCCATCAGCGGGCTCGGAAAACTGCTTTCCCCGCTGCCCCATCTACCTCCGCTGCTCCTCACTGAGGGCGTCTGCAAAGCCCCCGCTCCAGGGCACCATTAAGTCCGGTAAGAGGACCACGAAGTGTCCCTGAGATGGGCCACCCGGAGAAGAAGGGACCTGCTCTTTCCTTGGTGGAGGGCCGAGGACCAAACACAAAAATAATAACATCTCCACTGCCGCCCTCCGGGCTGGCGGTGACCAAATTTTCAATAAAAGAGCAGTTTCTTCTCTCTCCGGGTGTGCAAATCCGAGCCTTGCCAGTCTGGGACGCCCCGCCTTCCAGGTCGCAGCGCCGGGCTCCTTCGCCTCAGGCTTCCAGTGTGCAAGAGAATGGGCTCCTTTCTCTCACTCCAGACTTATCTCGGGATCCCGGGAGGAATGTAAGAGACATTCTCTTATCTTCTTCTCTTCCTCAGGTCGCTCTACTTCCCGGGGTGAGCACTTCCCTCCCGAGCTGCCCCTCCGTTGGCACGTCTATGATCACTCCAATGATGCCATTAGCACAAGCTCTGCCAGCCTGGTTAGCGCTGCCCAGCCCATCGCGGTGGCTCATACGGACGATCAAACTCGGCTATGCGATACAACTCTTCATTCGCCCTCCCAGGTTCACGGGTGTCCATTTCACGAGGGTCAGCCCCGTAAGCGCCCCTGTCTTGCGAGAGGAGATTGCTGTCCTCCTGGCGAAGGATGCAATTGAGCAGGTCCCTCTAGTCAAGATGAACTGCGGGTTTTACAGCCCGTATTTCATTGTGCCCAAAAAGAGCGGGGGGTTAAGACCGGACGCGTATTTTCATGTCTCCATTCTTCCACGCCACCGTCCATTTCTCCGGTTTGCGTTTGAAGGTGGACCATGGCAGTACAAAGTCCTCCCCTTCAGGCTCTCCCTGTCTCTGCGGGTTTTCACCAAGCTCGCAGGGGGTGCCCTAGCGCATGCTTCGGCACCTCGACCAGTTGGGGCTCCAGGTCAACCGAGAGAAGAGCAAACTTTTGGCCTGTGCAGAGAATCTCTTATCTCGGGTGGAGTTGGACTCGATCAATATGGTCGCGCGCCTCTCAGAGAGACCACTTCAG
The DNA here is from genome assembly GCA_903798125.1 of Danio choprae. Lineage (NCBI taxonomy): Eukaryota > Metazoa > Chordata > Actinopteri > Cypriniformes > Danionidae > Danio > Danio choprae. The sequence continues at coordinate 4,945,343 of CAIGQW010054459.1, forward strand.
CGCTGGTTTCGCGATCGGGTCTTGCTGTGTCGCCGCACCCTCAGTCCCCGGACGGATCTTGCTTTCCTATGGGCCGGGGTGCCCTTAGGGCAAGTGTCCAGGCATGTTGTCGTTTCGACAGATGGCTTCAGCACTGGCTGGGGGCCGTGTGCAACAAGCATGCAGCTGCGGGTTTGTGGTCCAGACCCCGCCTGCATTGGCATATCAATTGCCTTGAGCTGTTGACAGTGTTTCTTGCTCTACGCCGCTTTTTACCGGTTTTAGAGCAGAAACACGTGCTGGTCAGGACGGACAGCATGGTAACGGTGGCATGGTAACGTATGGGAGGTATATGTCCCCTTCGCATGTCTCAGCTCGCTCGCCGTCTGCTCCTCTGGAGTTACACGCGGCTGAGTTTCCAGGCAGGTTCAACTATGCAGCCGATGCGCTTTCATGGCAGCTAGCATTCCGAGGAGAATGGAGACTCCACCCAGGCTCGGTCCAGTTGATATGGGAGCACTTCGGGAAAGCCCAGGTCGACCTGTTTGCTTCCCCTGAGAACGCCCATTGCCAGTTTTATTCCCTGACTGAGGCCCCCCTCGGCACGGATGCGCTGGCATACAGCTGGCTTGCACAAATATGCATTTCCCCTAGTGAGCCTAATCGCACACACACTGTGCAAAGTCAGGGAGGACGAGGAGCAGGTCTTGTTTGTTGCGCCTCTCTGGCCCAACCAGACCTGGGTTTCTGAACTCACACTCCTCACGATGGCCCCTCCCGTGATGGGCTTAACAGCCGGCAGCTTATATAGCACTAATAGCTAATTACACTCAGCTGTGGAGCTGAGCTCTGCCAATTCACTTGGCATTCATTGGCCCGTTTTCTTACTCCCATACGTACTCCCATAGTCGGTTCTAGACACACGTCTCCGTTCCCTATTCGGGGAACGTGGGTTACGAACGTAACCAGGAAATTTGCTGTTGTCTCCCTTTGTGCTCATACGTAATTTGCCCATTTTTTTATACTTTGTTATCAAAATACCAGAAATGGCTGATACATACCTACATCCACCCATAGATCCTCCTCATAAAGGAATCCAAAGAAATCAGATACGTTATTGAAAGTGAAAAAAGCCTCATCTACTTATGATCCATTCAACTAAAACATGTCTTGAAGTGACAATTTACCCAAAATGAAAATGTACTCACCATTTACTCAACCTCAAATGGTTCCAAACCTTTATACATTTTTTTTTTCTGTTGAACACATAATAAGATATTTTGAAAAATGTTATCCTTTTTATTCCAGGTGCAAGCTGCACTTTTTATTGAATTTGGGTGCTACATCAGTGGCTTTCATTTTTTAGAAGCATCATAAAAGAAATCGAGAGCAATATGAGTGGGTGATGCCCAGAAAGACCAAAACTAAAGGATTATGTGGCTTAATTAAAAACAGATAGTGAAATGCTGAATAGAAGAGTCCTATTGAACTCTACAGATGTCACAAGCTGTTGATATCCAGTAATGGCATGTCTAATGACGGCTTGTTAAGGAAATTGAGTTTTTTTGGCACCAAGAATTCCACCTGCGATATTTATATTTTCATGCATCTCATCTTGCCTATTGAGCAGCTTCCTCATGGGATTTAATTTCACCAAAAGCTCCGGAAGCATTTTTATTTATTTATTTTTTGGGGGGGGGATTTTTCATCAGCAAAGCGTTGAAGGTTATATTAGACGTCAAGATATAAGAATTAAAACATTGTCTGTCGTTTGAGGTCTGTGTGCTCTTTGAAGCCGACACAAAACGGAGGGTCAGGAGGCTGCAGGAGAGACGCAAAGGGCAACTGTCAGACTCAGTCACAGATCCAAGTAGACTAAGACACAATAAATATATCAGCCTTATCATCTAACCCAAGAATCTGAGCCTATGCTGGAACCGAGAGCAAAACTCTCTGCTACACCTTGCTTGGCTGTCAAAAATGACAAAATTTCTTTATTTTATAATAATTTTATCTAAATGAATATACTATAGTTTAGTTTATTTATTTAATATTTTGTACTTTTAAGGTATTTTATGATACTAAATAGGGATATAAAGTGAACATCTCCTCATTATATGATATGATTTAGATACTCTTAGTGTCACACCCTCTGCAGGTTCCATCAGCCCCAATCACCATTCTCACTCTCCATCCACCACACACCGTACACAATCACCAGATTACTGATCACACACACCTGTGCACTAACCACACTCACCTGCTCCAGCCATCACCACCACACTATATATACTCACCCATCCTGTTCACTAGTCAGCTGGAATCATCATTGCATGGTCGTACTCTCCTTGTGCTCACTCTGATCTTCTGCCAAGTCATCTATGAGCTTTCCCATCGACGACGCTAACCTCTGTCATCGGTTTGCTCACCTTCAAGGGAAGTGACATTCATTCAGTGACTGTTTCATGTTGTGTACCTGCTAGCACTACGGTGCGAAGACTCGCCTTGTGTTTTAAGAAACACCTTGTAATTTACCCTTTCATCTCTGCCTTCTGTGACCGTGACACTTAGCCAGTGATACCACATTTGTTCATTATTGGAGATTGGCGTAAATCTGACACTAGGTTCTGATGTCAATCTCCAATATTGTTAAGACAGCAGACGTATGTCAGAATCCAATGTTGGAGATTAATGTCAGTCTGAACCAAATGCCAACTTCATCAACTTGTCCATAAGAAAATCAAGTACCAGATGTAATAATTTTATACTTGCATCAGAACCCAACGTTTGAGATTAACTTCTGAACCTGACGTTAGAACCAAGGTTGGAGACCGATGTAAGTTTTAATCAATTAAATCTTTTTGACAATCAATTGACAACAGTCTGACGTTGGGTTTGGATTCAGCGTATTACAAATTGTGGATACTGACCTAATGTTTGGTTCTGATGTCCTATGATTGATTGTTGACTTGGGTTGACATTAAAACCCAAAATCAGACTGACATCACTCTCCAACATTGTTTAGATGACAGACTGATGTCAGAACGCAATGTTGGAGATTGGCATCAGTCTGATATCAATTAAGAAACAACTTCAGACTATCAGATGTCAGCTCAGATGTCAATCACTAACAGTTAGACGTCATACATGTATCAGAACTCAACATTGAAGATTGACGTCAGAATCCAATGTCAGAATACAACATTGATTGATGTCTTTCTGACATTAGGTTCTGACATCAATCTCCAGTGTTGTTTAGATGTCAGACTTGCGCAAGAACCCAGCATTAGATATTGACATCAGTCTGAACCCAATGTTAACTTTATCAACTTTATTGTGACAAATTCAAGGTGCAGATTTAATAACATTGAAAATTCAATTTATTAATTGGGGATGCTTTCAATTTTTTTTTTTTTTTTTATTAAAAATTTTGATTTCAGTTGACGTCAAAACCAAACATCAGACTGACTTTAGTCTCCAACCTTTCAGACTTATCTCAGAACACAACATTGGAGATTGAAGTAGGTCTTTAGTCTAACCAATGTTGAAGACTGACATCAGACTGACTTCAATCTCCAATTCTGTTAAGACATCAGGCTTACATCAATCTCCAACATTTGATGATCTATGTCAGTCATCTTGAAATTGAAATTACTTCACTCACTTACAGTATTATCCTTCAGCTTAGTCCCACAGCAGAATACCAACTATTTTGGCATAAGTTTTATGCGGTGGATGTCCTTCCAGTCAACCCAGTCTTGCGGCGGATGCCAACCCAGCACTGTGAAACACCCATACACTCTTTCATTGACACACACACTCATACATTAAAGCCAGTTTTGTTTTACCCAATTCACATATATCGCATATATATGCATATGCAAACTCCTCATATAAATGCCGACTGGCCCAGCTGATAATTGATCCAGCAACCTTTTTATTGTGAGGCAACAGTGCTCACCACTGAGCCGCCTGACTTTGCCACAGAGGAGTAAATAAAACTGATGTTGGTTCAGACTGATGTCTATCTCAATTGTTGTTTAGACATCAATCTTACATCCATTTCCAGCGTTGGGTTCTGAAATCAGTTTGACGTCTAAACCATGTTGGAGATTGATGTCAGTCTGACATTGAATTCTGACGTCAACTCAAATTTCATTTGAAATTGTTCCTTAATTGATAATATCAACTGTAAATAATATTACATCTGCCACTTGATTTTGTCACAGACAACTTGATGAAGTTGACGTGAGGTTCAGGCTGACATCAATCTGCAATGTTGGAGACTGATGTCAGTCAGATGTTGGGTCTTGGATCATTAAATAATATTTATATTTAAATGATAAAAGGCATTAATAATGATATTAGATAAAATACAGAAATGGCATTATAATTATTTATGAATGAGGATCTTGTGACATGGAACAGTAAAGCACTAACTCCTGAAAAAGTAATTACTTTTGTGCCATCAATGAAATAAATTTTTAGACTAACTTAAAATAAAGTTATATTCTAACAGCAATAAGTACAATATTATTGTGGTGAGGGGGCGGGGCCGAGAGCCGTGGGAACGGAATGAGGCCGTGGAGTAAGTGCTTACAGGTGCAGCGTACACCGGCCTCGAATCCCACGGAAGGAGCTCTGGACTATAAGAGGAGGAACGAAGGCAGAGGAAGCTGAGAGAGGTCCAGGCCTGGACAGTTATGTTTTGTTTGTTTTGGTTTAGATGGCAGTATCAGTGAGGAGCTGCCGTCCCTTTGATTTGGTTTAGACGGCAGTCTCCGTGAGGAGCTTTTATTAATAAATATCTTTTATAAAGATTCGTCGGTTCTCCGCCTCCTTCTTCCAGGCGGCCTGGTGGCCGCGAAAATCATTACAATTATTGTTTATTTTGGGTAAATTTGCTACTCTTTATTTATAATTCAAGACTGAACCCTGCTCCTCAAATCCTCTTCATCTGCCTATCAGAGATGTTTCGGCTCCACCGGTCTCCTCACCGCATGTCTGAACCCTGATTTGAGCGATATGACTGAGTCTCCTCAGGGAGATAACAGATCACTGACGCTCATGTCAAAGGAGCGCTAATGAGTTCTTCTGGAGTCAAAAAGTCTCATCAAGAGCAGCATCTCCAGCTCTTAATTGAGGAGAGAAGAGAAGAGTAATAAAGGTGACTGTCTGGAGTCATTTCCTCATCTCTGAGCCACAGGGGAGAGGTGTAATTCCCCAAAGAATCACAGGTTTGTGATTGAAAAGTGTGCGAATCAAAGGGTGGGAGGACGCTTGGTACAGATAAACACGTCTGCAATCAGAAATCATCAAACCTGAGCTTGCCTGTTCAACACAAGTTAAGAGTTCAGCTCTGACATCAGAATATAAAAAAAGCTCTTGACAGCAACGCTTAAAGATTCAAGTTTGAGAATGACATCAAAGAGGCTTTTCAAAGAGAATAGTCAAATCACGGACTGCTGTTTGTGCTCAAAATGGTTTATCACTTTCAAAAAAGAACTGTAATCGGTTGAAACAAGCTCTGAAATGAACTTTGAAAGCCTGTGGTCTTAATTAAACACTTAGGGCCAATGCCCCTAAAATTATATAAAAATGTATAAAAATGTATGAAACTTGCTTGTTGGTTGACTAGTTTTTTTATAGCTTTGTAGTTTTTAAATATTATGCACATCCCTTTCATCTTTTCGGGTAAACAGCTTTTTATAACCAGGTTAAAGTATATAATAATAATAATAATAATAATAATAGTTATTATAATTAACAACAACAATAATGCTTGTGGCATTAAACACTTCACAATTTGGTAATATCATAGTGATATATTTATAATAAAAATAAATAAATAATTAAATTAATAAATAATAATAATATGTATTATTTTTATTTTTTTTAATTATTATTTTTAAATTATTATGGTTGTTGTTGTTGTTGTTGTTGTTATTATTATTATTATTATTATTATTATTATTATTATTATTATTAACAATAACATTTCTTTAATTCAAAAAATATATATATGTTTAATTCAATTTCAAAATAAATATTTATATTTTCTCAAGGCACCAACCATTGACAAACCATCCAATTTAGGCCTTGCCTAAGGGCATCACAAAAATACAATATTTATCACTTACAGGCACTTTTTTATTTTAGATGTGATCCCAGCCATTTCTTTACAGCTATTTATTTATAATCCATTTGATAATGTAAAAAGAAAAAATAAATAAATAAATGAAACCACAATTTACAGCAAAATATGTTGCAAAGATGAAAGCAAACAAATCATTAATTTTAAATCTATGATGCCATTGAACGCAGTCCCAGGGTTCATGTGGCTAATAAGCTTTGCTGGAGGCATGAGTGGACACATTGAGAGCCTAAAGGCACAAAGACACTGTTAATGAAAAAGTATTGACCTATTCCAGACAAGTCACACAACTAAATTCTGCTGGCTGCTCATAACAAAGCAAACAGACAGCACTGATTAAGCACATTGTTGTGCTCTTGTACACCGAGTTCAACAACACCTGGAGTGATCATTTGCTTCACTTCAATCCGGCACAATTACACAGACTCTTAATTGCAACTTTAAACTTGAACAGCAGTGCGGGTACATGCAGCGAGTGGAGTCTCACAAAGACACACGCACCACCAACATTAATAGAGCTTTTTTCTCACTCTCAAGAGAGAGGGGGAGTGTGGGGGGGATGAAGTTATGACTGCATAAGGGGATGAAAATGCATTATAGACGCATTATTATGTGCATTACTGCTATATGAGTTTTTGTTTTGTTTTAGTAGTCCAATTATGAAAGTACATGTCAAATCATGCTAAAGCTTGAGTAATCATCATGGATCGACTAATCACCATTAACAATAAACAAAAAATAATAATAATAATAATTTGACAATAGTAAAAACCAACAAAACCTTTTCTTCTATGAAAGCTATACATTTTCAGCTATTCAATTTTTTAAAGGAAGCATTTCTTCCACACACACACACACACACACACTGTTGAACATAAAAGAAAATGCTGAAAATTTGAAAATGCTGTTTTTTCTACTATGGAAGTCAATGAGTCTCAGCAAGCAGCATAATATCTTCATAATATCTTCTTTTGTGTTCAGCAGAAGAAAGAAAGTCATAAAGGTTTAAAACTTCATGAGGGGGAGTAAATAATGACAGAATAAATTTTTTTGTGAACTATTCATTTAATTCAATTCAATTCATCTTTATATCTATAGTGCTTTTACAATATAGATTGTGTCAAAGCAGTTTAACATGAATTTCTAGTAAATTGAAACTGCTTCAGTTCAGGTTGCACAGTTCAGTTCAGTGTAAAGTACAGTCAATGTGCAGTATAGGCGCCAGAAGCTTTAGAATTAATGATTGAAGAATTGAGGCTTTAAATTATTTTGTACACCAAACAATTTTTTTTATAAAGACTACACAAAAGAATGATTTCCTTATGAAATATTCTTATATCGAAGGAAATATTTAACTTTTAGCAGTCCATTTGCTCAACTCAGGGGTTTTTTAAGAAAATCTTTGTCTATACTTCTGCTTAATGTAAATTCAACGTAAAGGAGAAAGCATTTTCAGACTTTCTCCAGCAATTTTTTTTAAGTGAATGTCTTTGAACACACTGAAATACTTTTCAGGTCGAGTGTCTTCAGCGCACAAAAGATTCAAGCCACCCACGTCTAAAAGCCAAGCTTCCCATTTCACTTTTCTGACACCTCGACACGTCGTTTTGTTCCTTCACCAGTTTAGAAACTTTAAATTGATTTGACACTAGATGGATAAAATATATAGTGTCTTACCTGTCACATTGAAGGCTTTCTTTTTGCTTCTGTGTATTTCCTGGCAAAACAAAGGCTTTTAATGTCAGTGATATTAACCTGTATAGACAGATTACCTGATGTTTAACAAATGGCTTCATATATGTAAACACAATAGTAAGAAAGTAAGATTGCTTTGGCGTAAAATCTTAAATCATGTTTCCAAGCCTTGTTTTAATGTTTAATTCTTTAAATTGACAGAATTGTTATTAGAAATTAATTCCATTAATAAAGAGCACAAATAAGAGTACAACGTGAAGATAAAACAGACTGTCAAGTGATAAGAAACATTGGCAGTAAACGTAACAAAATAGGGAAGCTTATTCAGTAACAATATTTCCCAAAACAGATAGCAATGTAATGTCCCAATTGCCTTAACAACTTGTTGTGTATCACAGAACTCTTTTTTTTTTTCTATGGCATTTGAAGTAAAACCACAGAAAATATCAAATGAACCATGGTTTTTACTATGACATTTAAAATGAAATCATTGTAACTACAAAATGAAGGATAGTTTTACTACAGTGGATTTAACAATTACTTATTTGTTTTAATATAAATATTTGATTGAAAACCGTTTTACTATTGCATTGCATATTTTATTTGCAAATTGTAGTTGATTGTATGATACTGGCACATGTACAAAATGTTTTACAAAAACAGTTAATCAAATGGAAGTTTTTCTTCCAAATAAGATGTAAATGTTTTTAATAAAATCTTTATCATAGAATTTAACTTGTTATTGTTTTTTTAAGTTATTGCACAACGTTTGTTAAATGCAATACAAACTGATTTGGTTCTGTGGTTCCTACAGTTATGATTACTATAGGTTTACTGCAGTACTAATACTACAATATTACTATAGGAAAACCATGGTGGGGCCTCATGGTAGCGCAGTGGGTAGCACGTTCGCCTAATAGCAAGAAGGTCGCTGGTTTGAGCCTCGGCTGGGTCAGTTGGCGTTTCTGTGTGGAGTTTGCATGTTCTCCCCGTGTTGGCGTGGGTTTCCTTCGGGTGCTCCGGTTTCCCCCACAAGTCCAAAGACATTCACTATAGGTGCTAAATTGTCCGTAGTGTATGTGTGTGAATGAGAGTGTGTGGATGTTTCCCAGTGATGGGTTGCAGCTGGAAGGGCATCCGCTGCGTAAAACATATGCTGGATAAGTTGGCGGTTCATTCCGCTGTGGCGACCCCAGATTAATAAAGGGACTAAGCCGAAAAGAAAATGAATGAATGAATGAAAACCATGGTACAAAAACCTTGTTTTTTAAACCATCGGTTGAACCAAAAAAACTCCCAAAAAACATGGTTACTACAATCATGTTCTTACAGTTCTATTATAGTATTACTCCAATATTACCATAACAAAAACCAAAGTCTAAAATCCATGAAAGTGCATGTGGTTTTACGTAATTAATAAACTCAAAAGATGCACATTTAGATCAATGTGACGAATTGGTCAATCAAATATGCTTGATCAAAAAGAAAAAAAAAATACTTGCTTGGTTTAATTTAAGTGATTAGACAACAACTAGCGCACACTGTGCACCGAGTGAGCAGAAGCACAGAAGAAAAAGACATCAAAGAAAACTGACTCTACTATGAACTAGTCCGCAACTACATCAAAACAACATTTCACCCATTTGTTTAAGTCATTACTCAGAAGAATTTCCTCAAGTCTCTGTGCTTCATGTCAGCAGTTTGTAGCTTGACAAGTTGCATTTTCAAAGGTCATCTAATACGACATCAAGCGTTTTTGCACACCTGGAGGCAACAGCTACGTGACCTTCAGCTAGGACGTTTGAGAGATTTGGTGAGGGAGGAAAAGGAGCTCAGTCTTGTCAAGATTAGGCTTGAGGTGATGAGTAGGCAGCCAGTTTGATATGTCAGAGAGACATGCTGAGATCCTCTTGGAGATTGCATTTGTAGGAACAGAATGGAGGATACAGATAAAATTGAGTATCATCTGCATGGCAATGACAGCAGTGAAACAAAAGAAAACATTTCACTCACTCAGACAGGAGGATTCATTTCCATTTTGCCCAACTGTTGGTTTGAAGGAAATCTTGTGGTAGGTACTCTTCCTGAAAAACTGTCTATGAATGGCATTGGCGGGGTGAGAAAAATCTGAACTGACAAAAAGATTTTGTTGATTTTTGCCTGTTCTTAGGTCAAAAGTTTTTTTAAATATTTTTTATAAGGATAACATATTACTTTCTGCCTTAAACACTTTCAACTAAAACCCATAGGTGCAGAAAGTGATTTTCAGTGTGAATGATGTTGTTCAGTCAACACCACAACAACCGGATTGCTGTGTATCTACCAAGAAGCTACTGGGATGCTCTGCTATAAATCTCTCTTGGCATGAATCTTCCATATAAATTTGAACCTGCCAATGCCTGTCACTACAAGTTTACTGTTAACTCTGGATACTTTTTACCATGGCTAAAATTTTTCATTGAACTTGTCAGGCAGTTTAGATCTACTTACATAGTCCTTGTTTTGTTGGCTTTATAAAACAGGTGTACATGCATCCAACATAAAAAGAAACCCTTTCATTTTCTCATAATACACATCATCTCATTTATTACAGTGTCTAAAATGGTTCATTCAAGGATTTGCTCTGACAGCATGGTAACCATAACAACATCATGGCGTCTCATGTTTGTTAACTTCTATTTTGGCAAAGTAAAATTACAGTGCCAAAACAATTGCTTTGAAATGATATCTAAACTACCTTTGCATGAATTATATTGTTTGTGTTTGTGACTGCTTAACAAAGAGACTCGAATTGTTGTCATATCCACTTAAGTGTTCTTTAGTTTGTTGCTTGAGCATTACTTGTAAAATGATTATGTTCTTGGAGTTATTCAAGATGGCCATAATTGATAACACTTTAAGGTGACAGTTACATATGTTCAATCCACTTACTATAGTAATTACAATGAATTATGCATAATTGCATGTAACT
>CAIGQW010054459.1:4961141-4982447 GCA_903798125.1 Danio choprae
ATAGCAATGGTTTTCAGTCTTTTTGGTTGCAAGTCCCCTTATGATATTCATATTCAAAAATTCCCATGCTGGCAAAAATACTTTTGGTTCTTCTGCTGTAAAGAAAAAGCAAAAAATAAATAAATAAAAATCATATCATCAAATTTCACGTTGTATTTGTAAATAAAATAAATTAAAATGATACTTAAACAGTTTTCATAAATTGAATATTCCACTAGCATTGTGTATTTAATGATTTTATATTTAAAACATTTAACTTTACTTAGAAAAACATAACTGCATTATATTCTTATCCAGAAGTTTGTGTTGTTTTTACTAACATGAACATCTATTACACTATTCATGAAAATAAAGTCATTCATTGTTAGTTCTTGATAATTAAATGGATATTTAATAATACTTTAAACCAACTTTTAATTGGAGATTGTTTTAATACTTTTAAAGGAGATTGTTCAGAATGGAAATATCATCAATACAAACATAAAAGTAAAACAAAACAAACTGAACTTAACTCCGGGTGGTAACTGAAACAAGATGATGGCGGTGGAGGTAAACACAGTACAGGATACACAGGACGAGGATATAGACGGGATGACAGGCAAACTGGTGAGCGAGCAGGCAGGCAGGCAGGCAGGCAGGCAGACAGACAGACAGGCAGACAGGCAGGATACAACGACAGGTAAATGTTTTCAATTTGAAGAGCAATGAGTCTGGGTACTAGCAAGTAGATCAGACAGTGAATGAGTAAATGTTCCAGGCTTATGTAACGTAAGTAGGGTGATGAGCAACAGATAAAGGTGATTAGAATTCTGTTGATTGGGGCTGTGCAGGTGCTGTGAATGAATCTGACGGTCCGAAAGGATTCCTGACAATAACTAGATAATAAGCATAACTTTATAATTTAACAAAGCATTAGTAAATGTAATTAACATTAACTATGATTAAGAAATGCTGTACAAATATTGTTCATTATTAATTCAGGTTAGTATATAAATGAACCAACATTTAGAAATGGAATCTTATTGTAAAGTGTGACCAAAATGTATATCAAAAACATTTTAATCTATGATTTTTCAACAGTAAATGATTGTTATTAACACAAAACATTCAGATGTGTGACATTTAGTCATATTATTGTAAGCTGCTACGATTCTGAGTAAATGGGAACTGTCAGCTCAATGTGGTGCTTTAATAAACAAAAAGGTTCAGCTGCCATTTTGGTTTTATGAGACACCGGTCAACAATATACTTGTATGCACAGATGGATACACCTCCAGATAGACAATCTTAATAATTGAAATGAATTCAAGGTACAAATTAACCTTTATTTTACAGGCCATAAATATTTCATACTGTTAATGAAATTGTAGCAAACAATATTTTTTTTTCATATGCATTACAGAAACACTTCACAGTAGGATTCTGTTTGTTAATGAAATTAAGTTAATATGAGCCAACAATGAAAATGACTGCTTAAGCATGCATTAATGTCAGGTTTTAACATGTGCACTATTAAAATCAAACGTTGCATCTTTTCATATAATTTAATGGACCTGAGGAAATACGAGTAACAATGAACAAATGGGATTTGCGAAACATACAAATGGAATCAAGAAACCTTTGAAACGAACGTCTGGAATTAAGTTCATGCAAAGTTAATATGAGCCAACAATGAAAAATACTTAAAGCATCTGTTAATCTTAGGTTTTGACATTTAGTGCTAATTTAATGCAGATTTTAACATTTACTACTACATTGTTAAATTGAAAAGTTTTATGTTCATATCATTTAATGGACCTGAGCTAATACGAGTTAACAATGAACAACCGGAAGGTTAGCAAATTAATTAATTAGTGTTACCAAAGTAGTTTTGCCCCTCTGAGAATAGAACTACGGTAGTTTTTCCTTGAATATTTCTGATTCAGATAATGCTGTAAACAGTCCACGGATTGCTGTACAAACAACATCAAAAAGGGGAAATATGTGCTGATTTTAATAAAAAATACTAATAAAAAAATTGTGAACAGACTGTGGACGTCTCTGGGGCTGAGACTAATAGTTTACTTTAATGCCTGGCCTGTTGACCTGGCAAATGTGAGTCATATGCAGTCTCAGTAAACTTTTTGTTTACAAAGCTAGTTTAAAGGGATAGTTAAAAAATGCATCATCTGCTCACCCTCTGCTTCTTCCAAACCTGTTTAAATTTATATCTTCTGTTGAACAAAGATATTCTGAAAAATGTGGGGAACCGGTAGCCACTGACTTCTGTATGACTTGATAATGTCCACTGGTTTCCAACATTCTTTAAAATATCTTATTTTTGGTTCAACAGACAAAAAACAAAAACAAAAAAAAAACATATTATTAAAAATATCTTCTTTTGTGTTCAATAGAGAAACAAAACAAAACAAAATGCTGTTATGGAACCACTTGAAGGTGAATAAACACCGAGTAAATTTTCATTTTTGAGTGAACTATCCCTTTAAGTCTAGTATCTAAATGTATCTCTTTTAGTCTAGTCAGTGGTTTTTCTTCTTGTAATTAACTTCTGCTTTATTTCTATTGCTGGTAGAAAATGAGGCAGTGTTTGACTCATTAGCATTGGCAGATCTTGCTAGCAAAGAAAAGTAAAGTAAATAAAAACAGTGAATAAAAACATAATAAAATTGAAACCCAAAATGTATTACTGTGGAAAGAATCCACATACCAAAATATTGCAACCTACACCTGCCTACTTTAATAAACTGTATCCCTTAAAACCTGAGGATACTTAATAGGTGTCATTTATTGTGAGCGGGCATGGCAACACTGTAAGAGTGCGCTCTTTGAAGCAACTTTCAAACATAAACGAAACATGACACTTTGTCCAAGGCGGTTTAGTTTAAGCTGACAACCATAACGAGTCTTTGGTCTCTGTAATATTACTTGAATTCAAACTAGTGAGGAAACTGCAAGAAGTGAGTCATGTTCTCTATACACACATCAGTCTTTTGAAACTTTACATTGCTTTTGTGTTTTATATAAGAAATTTTATATTGTGTTTTATATGTATGTTAGATCCCCTCAATTCACAAGAAATTCTTAAAGAACAAACAAAACAACATAAACATTTAGTCTTATTTACCATATTATAGTAAGGATTCTTAAATTAGAAATCATTCAAAAACAATAAAGCCACAAAATTCACCACTTTGAAATACTCTATAAAAGTCTATTACCACGAAAATTGCATTTTTGTAAGCTCCTCGTCAGTACAAACAAAATATTTATAGTATTTGTTTTTTCTTCTTATCTTATCTTTCTTTTTCTTCTTATCGTCCCACATTGTTGGAAATAAATGACAGTCATGTTTTCATATCCAGTTTAGTGGCTAAAAAAATATTATTTTTGTCACATCTACTTCAAATTTGAAACATACTTTTGTTCATCACGTGGCCTTCATTTCATAGAAATGTTAAATTGCGTAAGAACTGATAAAACAATAATAAAAAACAAAACATTCTTAATAGTTTTTAGGATAGAAAAGGAAATGAAAAACATATGAAGTAATCAAAATCTGCCCTTGACTATAAACATTATTCATAGATAACCAAGAGGACAATTGTTTTTATTGAATTAATTTGCTTATTCTGCTAACCAAATTTTACATGACTGAATGTAAAATTGACTGAAATGTGCTTATATAGTAGCAGTATGAGACTCTTTTAAGGGCACCTATGATGAAAATCCTCTTTTGTAAGCTGTTTGGACAGCACTGTGTATAGGTATAGTGTGTCCACAGTCATACTGTGGTGATATAAAGACAATGGGTCTCTTTTAATTTAAATTTTCTGATATTAAAATAGGATCCAAATTCCTCCCATTTGGAGGCCGACCGCAACTTGACGTAGGAGTGCAGTTTGCCCGCCCACTGAATTGATTGACAGCCGAGTATTAACATGTCTCCGTAGTAACTCGTACAATCATAACAACAAGACAGGATGTGCGCAAAGCTACTGGGATTTAAAGATTTGTTCAGCTCGCTAGGATCATCAATCATCATCAAATGTGAACAAGAATGAGTTTTACATGTTTAAAATGTTTTTAAAATGTTTGTAGTAAAGACAGTAAAATTGTCAGCCACAGCCGCATAGTGTCAATACAATTATGAAAGAAGAAGCTTCAGTCCCGGTTTGTGGACTTGAAACAGGTTTATTTTGTACGTTAACATAACGATGTCCATACAGCAGTGGATATTCACGTGTACCCTGTCACATTTGCCCTGCAAAGCTAACGTGTGTGTGCATGCATGCGCGTGCAAGCGAGCAAACTTTATAACGTCATTGTGTGTGACTCATCGCTTCAGAAAGGCTTATTAACTCCACAACAAATATATCAAATAACCGTTGTGAAAGTTCTTACTGTAGTAAGGGAGATCTGCTTCATTCTTATCTGTCACTGAGCTGTTTGTCTACATGAAGGCTGTGGCTGTGACACGGGGAGAACCAGCTCATTAGGATTAAAGGCACAGGCAACAAAAACAGCTACAATGTCCAAACAGCTCACATTTCCCAGATTTAAAAAGTTATAATAAATAATATGATGGGTATTTAGAGCTGAAACTTTACAGACACATTCTGGAGACACAAAAGAGTTATATTAAATCTTGAAAATGGTTAAAATTGGTGCCCTTTAAACAAGAAAGCCCTACGCTCTTTAAACATTTGAATATTTTATAATGCATTTAATTTTTATATTTGTACAATTTGTATGTTTATATTTTGTTTATACTTGCCTCCCCCTGGCATCTATACTTTTTTTATTACTGTAAATGTTATATGCTATTGTTCTTAAAAAACAAAACATTAATCATAAATGCCATGATTGACATGAATGTAAAGTTTTATGTATTTTTATATAAGTAAAACTATTTGTAGTTTGTATGTATATGCACTAATGCTAATAAGAACAAATTACCATGGAAATATCTTATTATGGTAACAGTATTTAGGATAGAAAAGATAATGGATAACAATTTTAAATTAATCAAAAATGTAAGTGCATTCACTATAAAATTCATCATAAATGTCAAGTGTAAAGCTACTGTATGTATTCCAAGTGAAATGATTGGTATGTGTATGAAACACGCTACACAAACACTCATTTAGCAACAATTTCAAATGTGCGTTGATTGCTTGACATGTTTTGCTTTGCTTCAAGTTAATTGTATTTTAGCCGGCAGTCCATGACTTTGATGCCTGGCCTATTAAACAATGAGAATGATGTAGCAAATGAGTTTGACTGAATCACAATGTCACCAACCATTTGCTTAAAAAAAAAAAAAAATCGAATAACTATAGCACCACTTAAGACTTCCGTTGTAAAGTCAAGTAGTATCCAGAAAGAAAAAGAAAGATCAATATGGAGGTTGAAAGTGAGAGACGTAAATAATAACAGTAATTCAAGAAATGCCACATTTAATTGGACGTGATTCACACATACCACCAGGGACGGTTTCTGGTTATTACATCAGCAAGAAAGTGTTAGCTCTCATATGGTGCGAAAAGGCAGATCGTTGAAAGCTGCGAGGCCAAAACTGTTTACCGCAGCGGATGAAATGCTTTTAGTTGTTTTAATGCTCCACTGCATTATTTCAGCCGGTTTTTTTAACACGACACCCAAAACCTCAGCTCTGACTGAAGTGATGGCAAAGGTTTGTACAAGCTAGCTAACAAAAACAAGCACTGGTTTTCACACTCTACTGAACTTTATTGAAGCCGCATCGATGAAAAAATAGGGTTTATATACTTGAAAATAAAACTAGAGTGAAATGCAACATATGCACTTCAGCACAGGTGTGAGATATAATGTCTGCTGTGTTAGTGGTGGATAAATAAGGCTTAAAGCGTAAGGCTTTAATTCAGACTCCAAATGCATTTCACAGTGACAGTCGTCCTATTGTACTGGAAGTCTTTTGCATTCCTCTTTTTACACTCTTTTACATCCCATAACAACTGCAAACATCTCTAGAAATGTATATGCACTTACTGCATGTCTTTACAAAAAAAAAAGTAAATAAAGAAAAGAAAGAAAAGCTTGCTACGACAATAAGTATATTCTGAAACTCTTTACTTGAAGGGGGTGCTCATAAGACTGTTATGAAACCTTTATAATCATGATTGTTGATAATGTGACAACTGTCAAGTGTCTTTTTAAAATTTTTATTGCGAAGATGACATTGTTTGAGATGTCTTTGATAGGACAACTTGACAAACACATACATCACAACTTGTCTTTGTTATGACAACGTCACAATTCATCACAACCTGTCTTTGTCATGACAACTTGACATTACCTAAATGACATACTTGTCATAACTCTGTCATAAACATGATTGCAATGCCATTACAGAATGTGTTATGAAAATGTTTCAGTAGAAGGAATTGATTTTGTCATGTATTTATTTTTGGTAAAAGTGTCTTTAATGACGCTCTTATAAAAATCATGACAATTAAAATGGCCTTATGACAATCGTGTTTATGACAGATTTATGACAAGTGATGCTGTCTTGGTGATTGTCAAGTTGTCATAACAAAGACGGACAGGTTATGATGTATTTGTTTAAGTCAAGTTGTCATCAAGGCATCTCAGACATGAAGATAATGTCATTTTTTGTCTCAGACATAAAGGCATATATTTTTTTTGCATTCAAAATGACAGAACTGAACCAATGACACTTAATGGCAGTTTATGATTCTAAATCACCCCCCTATACACCCCCAAGTAAAGTAAAGTTTTACCAAATATTCACTCATACATTTGCAGTGTATTTGTGAATAAAACAGACTCTTGTTGGATTAAACGGATGCATTTGGTTCTTCTGATCTCCGGTGAGTGTTGGAGCATTAGCAGCAATACTTTGGGGAAAGGTAAACATTTACATCCATTCATTTTTTTTCTCCATGTACAGTATGTATGTTTCTCATATGAAAATACTTTCAATCAATCAAAACTGTTAAACACTTTTCAGTAGTTCCTGCTGTACTAGAAGCATGATCGGGAAAACAAAAAAGAAAAAAAGTAATGTTGTCATGCAGTGTATTGTACATAAATACAAAAATTACAACTTTTTTATTATTATTATTATTAATATTAAATGAACTGAAATCATTGTAAACACTGCTTGGGCCCTTTCAAAACTCTTTTCCCACCACAGAAACGAGGCATTACGATACGCCATTCCTTCTTATCGCTCTAGATTTCCGCTCTCAAACGTTGAAGCTGTGTTTGAGGAAGCAAAAGAAAGTGTGTATTTTATTTTTAAATATGGAAGCTCTTTTCGTTTTAAAAGTTTGGCATATGCGCTGTGGTCTCTTCTTCTTCTTCTTTACATTCCCTGAATGAATTCTTGCAGCTGCCGCACGATCTCCGTGTCCACTGTCTCCATCAGAGCCTGGAAGCCCTGATCTCCCATCAGCATCTGCTGAGCCTTCAGCTTCTCATAGACAAACTGCTGGAGAGAGACGCTGTGCACCGGGTCCTCAAGAGCCAGCTATACACCAGGAGGAAGAGGAGAAATACACAACGAATGAGCAAAGCAAACCACATTTACTGCTAATATAGTTAGCACTGGTTTCTCTTTTACCGGTGGACTTAAAAATGTAAAAAGTATTATAAACAAATTGCATGTTGTTGCTTTTTATTTGTATTTGAGTATTAAATTTTGCATGAAATTTTGCATGAACATTTTGCATGAAAAGTGTCTAGTTTAAATGAGACTGGATTTCTATAGTTTAGAACTATGGCAAGTAGAACTTTTTTTAATTTTTTTTAACATATATTTTCAAGTTAAACGCCCCATTTATTTTAATGAAAAAATATAAATGAACATGAATATTTCATTATAACAGGAAAAAAAACTACTTTTTTCATTTTTGGTTTGTTTTGTTTTTACACAAACTCTTCAAGTTAAGGAACTCAGTTCTGTTATTTTATAATTTATTTATTTATATAACTATTATAATTTATTGATTTCCTAGCCGTTACTTTATTAATTTAATTTTAGGAAAAAAGTATTAAGTATTTCCTTTAAACATGGGAAATTAGAAGATTTTAGTTTTTAGCAATATTCAAAATATTTAAACCTTGTTACTCGATTGTTTTTTAGGGAAAACTATTTTCTCACTTATTATGATTATTATTATTATTACTACCACTACTATTTATTTTTATTATAATTATTAATGAATCTGATCAACTTATCTCATTCACCTTTTTGTGGTTGACTTAAAAGTTCAACTTTTAATTAAATTGTTCAATTGTAAACACAAATTATGTTATTGCTTTTTTTTTTTTTTTCTTTTTCATTTTGCATAAAAGTATCTAGTTTAAATTTTGGAGTTTACGTTTGGACCTACAGTATGGCAAGTTGGCATAATAATCCAACTTTCAAATTTTTCTTACTTAAAATATATTCAAGCAAAAAAATTCAACCCTGCTATCCATTTTATTTTCATAAAAAATGAATAATTATTAAATTATGTCAAGCTAAAGAATTCAGCTCTCTTACCCAATTTAACTAAAGGAAAAATGACTAAATAAGTGTTTTCTGTCAACATACGAGAAATAAGACATTATTTGAGATATCATATTTGAGATTTGAGAAAAACAACAACAAAACCATCAAAATGTTATCAAATTTATTTTTAAGGAAAACCATTTTAAATACCCTTAAGGTAGTGAAAAGAAGTTTATCACACAAAAAAAGCAAACTTCATTTAATATAAAAAAGGAAAAATATATAATTTTTTTTAACCTTTTGATGTAGAATTTTTTTTTTCCAAGATTAAGCACCTCATTATCAGAGACTATTTGGTAGAATTAAATGACAAGAAATGAAGATTTAGTTTTAGAGTCCATTTAAGACTTAAAATGTCACACCTAGGGAGCACTACTGTAGCTAACACTTCATAAAGGGTAAAGGAACATGAATTATGAGACGCCGATGTAGAATAAGTATTCCAGACAACTATATTTTCAGAGTTAGTTCATAAGCCTGAATGAATGACTGCAATGTTTTGATATGGAACTAAAATGAAACAATAAAGCACTTAAATCTGTCACAATCATACCGAGATAAAAAAAAGAAGTAAAAACCTTATAAACTTTCAATAAAATATACCTTCTGACAGGAATAACAAGGTGAAACTGATGAAAACAAATAATAACAACAATAAATGTATTTGTTAAACAGTTAACAAGAAGTGCAGATATAAAGTAGCAAATGATGCTGAAACATCATCATAAATATCTAATCACTACTTAATCCAAATGTATTTAATATTTCATAACATTCTGTATCTGCCCATGAATCTGAAACAAACTGTTTTGGTGCTAAAGCTCAGAGATCACTTGTGACTTACAGTAACAAATGACGACAGAGATGAAAATAAAAGAATACTGAGTTTCCCTCTTAGTATTTCTGTGCTAATCAGTGCTGAGGGCTGCGCTAAAACAACGGCCTGATATCTCCACCCTCATTAAGATGAATTCATTAATCCAGTTTGCTTTCCACAGCACAGCCAAAGCAGTGCTGCGCTTTACATATTTCTGTCATATACTGTATGCGGAAACATAATAAATGATTAACGTTTATTGATCGTTTAGTGCTTCAAACTGTACTGTGGGACAGAAACTGCATTGTCACATACTCCTCTGCTGAACACACTTTCTTTCGTGGACTTGATTTGAATAGGTGAAAATTATGTACTCTTATTGATAAAAAAAACAGTTGTTAATTAAATGAATTAACATTAAATGTGGACTGTAAAGTTATGTATATGTGCAGTGTAAAAAATGTCTGTGATTTAAAATCCATATAACCTGATTCACAAGCATGTTTCCAGAATTCCCTGAATGACACTTCATATTTTATGCTTTTTCTTTTTAATGGAACTTTTGTTTTTTCCCCCTCATCAGTGATGTACATTAACGTTTAATGCCACATGTTGATATTTAGTGTTCATTGCATTAATGTGTGTTACTATGATGGTCTTTAGTAGTTGTGTGAATGGCACAGAGTGTCTTCTATATATTAGCATGTTTCTCAGCTTGTGGGAAAAGCTTTTTGTGATGAACACTGGCTCATTATATGACTTTTTCATCCACAGATGCTTATGGTTGTGTTTTTGTCTGTGTAACAAAGCAACCTTGTGTAGACGCTAGTACTTCAAAACATTGGCGTATGAGTATAAATTGGTGAAATAGAGTTATTTACTGTAAAATTTAGATTTTTTTTACACTCCTCGCATATTATTCATGGTGGAATTCACACAACCACAGCTGCTGTTTTTTTTTTAGATTACTTTACAGTGTGTGCGTGTGTATGTGAAGGTGAAAAATGATTTTATTTACTGGGGGCTGCTATTTAGTCATTGAAATGCTCTAACAATCTGTTCTCTAAAAGTGCCCCTATTGAAGCTTGTTTCCAAAATTACATCAATATATATACATTTGAAAAAAGGTCACTATTTCTTATTTGATAGTGCTGTTGTTCTTTGTTTTACAGGTCCAACTGTTTTCTTGCAGCTGTGAGTTTACATCTCACAATTTAGACCTTGACTTATCTTCTCAGAAATGTGAGTAACCCACAACTGTTAAATAATACGTCTTATAAGACAAAGTCCCAATAACAAGCAAAAACTCACCAATATGTCAACTCTTCAATCTAAGAAAAAAGTCAGAATTGCAGAATTGATCTTTTCTCTGAATCCCAAGGTTAAACCACTTTTAATTGCGACATTTAATTTTAGCATTAAAATGTTTTTTTTGGAATGTTGATGATGTTTGTTCACAATTCCTAGTTATATACTGCAATTTTGACAGTTTTTTTCTGAACTGCAACAAAAAAGTTCAAAACTGTGATATAAATTCAGTGCTGCAAGATTCAGATTTGAAAGAAAAATATCATTTTGACTTAGAAAATTGGCTTCTATTGGTCCCTCCTTCAATCCAGGTCTTATTTGAAGTTATATATTACATCAGGAGGAAAAAAAACTCAAATCAAGTCAAGTCAATCAATCAAAGAAAGCTGACAGATCTCTTTAACAAGCCACATCATTTTACAAATAATTTCTGTTATTTAACTTTAATCAAACCCGACCCTTAATATGAACATCCGTAATAAAATATATTATTTTTCAGAATTTTAAGGGGTTCTCAACATTCACAGTTCTATAAATAAATAAAAAAAACATCAGGCAAACATTAAAGGGTAAAGTCTGTTGATGTAACTGCATTGCTGCACTCATACAGTGGCAAACTGCAAAGCTTTTGCATACTCCAGTATAATGCAGAACATAAATAATGCTCAGCTAATGAGGGGGGAGGGACATCAAAAGAATGAAACAGAGTTAGAATTAGCATAGCTGCATACATCAACCTGATGCTTCATTCTCTACCATCCGTCAAATGCCTTAAAAGATCAAAATAAATGTAACATTATTGGGAGCCCACTTGGGACAATGCCATTTCAATCATCTCTTTGACAGCTGCTGATTGAGGTATAAAACTAGGTAGTAAAAGTCAACAGCAATGTCGTGGTTACAAAAAATAAATAAATAAATAAAAATAAATAAATAAATATAAATATATATCAAAAGCTTGGTAATAAATTAATACATTTATTTAAAAACCATTCAAAGTGTCATGGAGCGTACATCTGTCAATGTGATGAGTATTAACAATGCCAGATGTGATTTTTTGTGTGATTATACTTATAATTCACACTAAATTAACTCCAGCAGCTACCCTGCGGCATTCGAGAAATAAAAGAGGAAAAAAGTCATTCTGCACTACTTTCGGATTTAATGATTTCAAATGCCACCATCTGCAAACTGTAATATTCTCCAAAAAGGTTAAATATGACAAATGTCTAACACACGCACGCACGCACGCACGCACGCACGCACGCACGCACGCACACACACACTTAATATTGGTGTAAAACACAAGACTCAACATTTACCCTCGCTGAGACATTTGCACAGAAAGCTTACTCCCAGTATTCAGATCATCCCCCGAGACATTTGATCAGACCGATTAATCGGATTCTCAACCTGCAATGGCAAAATATCTGACCAACCACCAGATTAGAAACATGTTGCTCATAGAGAATGTTGTCCCCTCTGAGGCTACATGACAATGAGGTAGCCAAAAATGAAAAATATATATATATCCGCGCTTCGGTGGATTTGCTCTTCAGTGTTTGAACTTTCAGCAGTGAAACTTAAGCCACACTGAACTGAACTAAACTCTAAAACCTGGACTTTACTTGAACTTGTTAACCTGCTTTGACACAATCTATATTGTAAAAAGCGCTATATAAATAAACTTGAATTGAATAATGTATTCAAGGACAGTATTTGGTGCCATCACCTTGTTAGTAGAGAGTACCTGTAGGCAAGTGAGGATGTGCAGTCAATGACTCTGTACTGGTGTGTATGAATAATTTGCTGTGCGTTTAAGATGTGTCTCCACTGTTGGATGTAATGTAATGATGTAAAGTAAATCAGCAATAACAACAAAATCACATACTTTGCCACTGTTATGTGTTTGCTTGCACTTGCCTTTAATCTATACCTTCTTACATGTACTATGGATCTGCATAATGTCATCACCTGCAAAGACTTAAATTTTTTCATGTTTACACAAACAAGACAATGGCGGTGTGATTTCAAAACCTTCCACCTTAAAACCCTTGTTTCAGATTAAAGCTTTTTCATTCCCATAATGCAGCTGTTGTTAAAACAAACAGGTACAATGCATAAAACATTTCCTATTTTTGACTGAAAAAGTGACCCTAAGAAAAGATCCCATCAAGATCAACTGTTTTAAACTGGGGATTCTGACATCATTTAGATCAGGGGTGTCGAATCCTGCTCTTGGAGGGCCATCGTCCAGCTTACTTTAGCTCAAACCCTAATTAAGCACACCTGAATCAGCTAATCAAGCTCTTACTAAGCTTACTACAAACTGGTGTGTTGAGGCAAGTTAAAGCTAAACTGTACAAGACATTGGCCTTCCAGGATCGGGTTTAGAAACCTCTGATTTAGATGGTTACTTTAATGACATGTTGAGACAAACCTCTGAAGATGTCCAACTTATGGTATCTGGCACCAAGACATACAGTAAGCAGCTGATCGGTAAAGTCCTGCAAGTTCATGACCACCATGGATCAGATAGTTTTGGTCCAGCACTTTCCATAGACCACAGATTGTCCACTCTGTCTTTCAAGATCCATTCCCTAAAGAGTTAAGCTCCAACAAGGATTGTGTTCACATGACGGTTTTTGGTTGAAAACCACAATAAGTTTTCGTTGACACAGTGGTAGCTGTTTGTTCTGGTTACAGGCACTGTAACTCAACAATCCAAACAGACTGAAATTTGACATCAAACAATGATTTGCACCAAAGGTGCTTGTATGAAAGTCCAAAAAATGTGGGAAAGTAGGTCTAAAGAGCCAAAGACAAGAACTAACTGGATTGAGATCTAAGCACTGTTCTTCGAACCATTACTGAACTCTTGGAGTGTGTGATTGGACCAGACAGGTTAGCCTTTCCTTCTTACATGAATCACTGAGGACCATGATACTGGTTCACTGGTTGTTCTTCTTTGTAGATCCTCTGGTCCAGATGTCTAGCCATCACTACTTGGTCCAGGCACAGTTAATTAAGTGATATGTGTCAAAGTAAAAGCCACATGAATTCCAGGATCGAACAGAAAATCGCCACAGCATAACACTGCATCAAACAACATGATTTTTCATTGTTCTTCCTGCAGAGTGCATCCCGATGTGATCTTATCCATACAAAAGTTTAGTTGACAGTTAAAATGTACATTTCTTTTCAATTAAGATTCTGTTGATATTTATTTTCCTACCCCCATCTTACTCAAAGCATTTTGCTAATGAACTGTTTACCCTAAGTTGCCAAAGCAGGACACAGATGTTTTTACTGATGTTTAGACAGATTGTGTGAACAAAGCTTCACAGGCGTTTCACTAAGCTGGAGATGGGGTTTAATGTTAAAGTCAAGTGTCTTTACAGTATAATCTGCATCATTTAATATATCAGTGATGTCCTATCATCGAGTCCCTCGTGACTTGCCAGGCTGAAGCTGAGTCTTGTACCTCAGCCTTGGACGTTGCTATTTCTCCACTTAAAAGTGATAAAGGCTGTGCTGTAAAAATGTAACATGGTGCTAATAAAGAAGATCAGATCTAGAGAACAACAATATTCAAATTTGTAACGCACAGCGTGCATCAAGGAATGTGATCCAATAATCATTTACAAAGGTTTCCTTCCTAAACGGCTGGAGTTGCTAATTTAACGTAGTGAAATCAATCATACCCACAGGAGCTTTATTAATTCCCACAGGGTGTGTTTTAATCAAAATCCATCAATGTCGCTGAAGCTTTGACCATAGCTAGAGGCAAGATGCCAGCTACAGTTTGAGGAACAGCTTCTTTCCATTGCTTCTAACATTTCTCCTGCAAATTGGGACCTTCAACCTGGTCTGTGCTAGACTTAGGCATGGGCTCCCAAATTAACTTTCCATTAACCAACTAGATCACATACAAGAACCTTCTTCCAGATGACAGGGGTCATCATGGGAACTCCTACTGATCTGTGGCTACGCATCCCCATAGGCAGCAAACAATGTTTTGACATTTTTCTATCACAGTCTGCATAAAGTTTTATGAGCACTTTGATGTACAAACGTTTTTTTTAGTATGTCAGAACAGACAGGTTTGCCTTCACTTCCAATGTGCATCAATGAGCAATGGGCTCCACTGACCCTGATGCCGGTTCACCAGTTGTCCTTCCTTGCACTTCTTTCGGTAGGTACTAACCACTGAATACATGGGAACATCCCCAAGGACTTACTCCAACCTAGCTTGACCCATTAACTGCCTCTTGTCACAGTCACTTCTGCTCATGTCTCCTGTTACCGACACAATAAATTCAAGACTGTTCAATTTCTTCCTAAAATATACCACCCCTCAAAAGGTGCCACCTTAACAGAATAATTAATGTTAAGAACTTCATCTGTCAGTAGTTTTAATGTTGTGGCTAATAAGTGTTTATTTGATCCTCAAAATAAAGCTGTCGGAGAAAATAATGACATAGTGATTTCCTTGCTTTGTCTAAACCTAATGGACTGTGTAAGCTCTTGACATATTTAATCTAGAGGGATTTAGACTAAATAGTTGCTTATTTTTCTTCCTGAGAGAATTTACAAGGCATGATGGATTGATTTTACAGAGCACTGCATTGTCACTGATGGCTATACACACAGTATTATACACTAAACTTAATATAACCCAGTTACACTGACATTTGAACATTTTAGCGTCAGTCACTGTGCTCATTCTGAATGAACCACATTGTTTTAAAGCAAACAGTTTTTCTGAAGATTTAAATGAAATTAAGAAGTTTGATTTATTTATTGACTCAAAGCGGCTTCAATTGAGCAAATATTGTTATTAGTGATGAGATGGTTATGAATAAAATGTAATGTTCAGTATTCATGGATTGGTCAGTTCATGCATTAAAAAAAATTATTTGACAAGGAAGCGTGTTTAGAAGTGTTTTGACTGACTACACAAACACACACACACACGCACGCTCGCTCGCACACACGCACGCACGCACGCACGCACGCACGCACGCACGCACGCACGCACGCAAGCAAGCACACACAAACAAACTGACAAACTATAATCCAATTAAACCAACTGACATCAACATTTTTCTCTGAGTCTTTAATTGCCTTTAAGATGTTTCCTGGCATATTCATATGACACTAATAGAACACAGGACCCTTTATGCTAATTACTTTTAAGAGTTTTGCAATATGTTGAAAAATAGCAAAACATGACACGATGAAGTGATGTGTTCATAATGAGATATAAATTAAAAAAATGAAATAATGCTAAAACAAAATTCACCTTTTTTCTTGAAATGTCAAACAAATTGTTTTTATTTCTTTGCAATCCATGACCCAAGTACCGCTGAATCCTGGTGGGGCTTTTAAAGAACAACCTTACAGTTACAGTATCAAAGTTGAAACAGGAATGAATTGATTCTAGATAAACGGTGCTGCTTGTGACCTTGGTAGTCACACAAAAATGTACACATGGGCTAAATCAGATCTTTCCAGTGATCCAACATAACCTTGATGTTTTCCTAAGAACTCAATCGATCTTCTAAAGGAAAATAAAGAGAGAAAGACATAACATGCGGTTTCACACTCCACAAAGCACCATCTTTCAGCTTTAAGAGATAATAAACATCTTCATCATTATTGCTAAAATAAATGCGCATTGAGGATTCTTTTACGAGTGGATGAATTGAAGTGCAATAATATAAGATTAGCACAATGCAATTGGGATTCACACAAACTAAATGCGCAGGTCGAATGACAATATGAAGCACCATTGTCAGCAATCGCACAGAAAAGACCCTGAATTTGAGAGAGCATTGTTATCCCTAAGGATAATCAATTAGTTCTGTAGAGAAGAGTGAAATCTGAAGTTCTCAAAATGGGTTGTTATTGTAGGACACAGATCCTCCTGCATTACCAAAAGCTCCAAGACCATAAAGACTATGAATGGTTGAGGCC
This sequence comes from Danio choprae, assembly GCA_903798125.1. NCBI lineage: Eukaryota > Metazoa > Chordata > Actinopteri > Cypriniformes > Danionidae > Danio > Danio choprae. Next base: position 4,977,803 of record CAIGQW010054459.1, read on the forward strand.
GACAAATGGCAGTCAGACACAGGAAAGTGCTGGGACCTTGAACAATTGGAGGGTTTTGTTAAAAAAAGAATAAGTTTAAGAAAAAAGGCACTCCAAAAAGGATCTTTGAAGTATTATTCTGACTGAGAAAAGCCAATGCTATAAAGCAGAGTGGCCTCTAAAAGAAATCCTGCTCAAGCTGCTCTGAACTTTTAATGGATTTCCGTCAAATGAATAAAGTAAGAAAAAAACTTGAAGAAACAGATGTGTAAACGCCAATAAAGTCAAACTCAAAAGTCAAGGTGGTCATCTATATTTAAAGCTTGACTGGATGCTTGATCCAATTTTCAGTGTATTTTATGTTGGCAAGGATCTTCTGCACAGACTTTTAAAGTGACCTTATTATGGATTTTGGAAAATTACCTTACATACAGTTTGTAGCACAGCACAAAGTGAATGAAAACATTCTACTAAGTTTTCCAGTGCACCATGTATAAATGTATTGTCTCTGATTAGAAAGAGTCTATGAGGAGTCATTAAAATGAGTAGTCATTTCAAAACAGATCCCAAGTCAATTTATTCATTGCAATGTAAACTGAATCATGCAGAAAACCGTGACCACAGAACTATGATACAAACCGAACCGAGTATATTCAAATTACTATTCGATTATATCTACTATTACCTACTGTCACTCAACTCATTAGAAATCAGTCTAATATGCTGATTTGGAAAGAAAGAGTCTATGCGGAGTCATTAAAATGAGTCATTTTCTAAACAGATCCCAAGCCATTTTAACGCTAACATGTCAGAGGGAAGGAACATTTATCAGGATTGTTATATATTTTATTGAAAAATGCTTCCTCATCAGATTCAGGCTCGAATTGATGAGGTAAAATTGAAGCCTTGTTGTCTGTATGTACAATGTATAACATCTTCAACACTTTATAAGCCATAATAATGGTTACGGGTGTTCCATTTCCAACATAGACCAGTCACAACAGACAGGGCCACTGGACCACAGCAAATTAGCGTCACACAAGGGGGGTTAAGGGTTTAGAAAAACGTGATGCCGATGCTGACACGCACCTCTCAAAAAATGTAACTACACGTCGCAACGATGCGTAGACGCAAGCTCTGTGAGTGGTCGGCTTGGTAGTGGTGACTAGTGTGGGAGAGCCCGATGGAGCTCGAAGTGTCGAGTTCATAGGAACTATTCCTGCGAAGGGACATTAAGGGACACATTGTACATTAAGGTAGTGTTCAGAAAAAAGAAAAAAAAAACACACCTACGAAGAAACTTGACGCAGAATAACATAAAAACCCGCTGCCAGCTATCGTTTCGGCAGTGTTATTGCAGAGCAACACAAACAGCACGCAGAAGTATAAATGCACAGCTACACGCAAGGCAGGCACTGTGGATCACGGCGATCACTCGACACAGAAGTATAAATCAGCCTTTAATTAACAGTTTCCCATATTTTGTTATTTATGTTAATTTTCAGTATACCTAAGCTTTCAAATTACATTATAGTACCTTGATTGCATTATGGGACCTTGACATTTTTAGTAGTTTGATATTATACTGTACATTGCCTGGATTGACCATGTAAATTACTGTACAAAAATATTATACTTACAGTACTTCTGTTGTTATTTTAAGGATTTATCTGTAGAATAATTAAACTACTAAAAAAGGTAATATATTCAAACTAAAAAGTGACAAGTGATGGAGCAGAGATCTGAAGCCCCTAATAAGATTTGGAAGCACAAATAAAAGGAAAACCCAGCAGAGTTTGTGAATTAATGGATATTAATTTACAGTGTTGACAGATTTCATTGAAGCTGCCAAAAACAGTTCATGTTGAGCCTCATTCACTTGCATGAGATGCAGAAAACCATCCTCCAAAATCATGAATGTTTCCTTGATTGAAAACTGTAAGTAATATATTATCTCTTCTTTCTGATTTCCTTTTCAATTTGGGTGAATATTCCTCCATAATTCTTTCCTAAAACAGGACTGTCAGTCTTAAGTAAACAACAAAAACCACATTTGGGGAAAAAAAAGCCATTATAGAAAAATTGGATTATGGCTCCCTCTCTTATACGTCAGTTATATCAGACTATCACTGCAGCTCCATTTGCTGTCCAGCACAATCTCAAAATCACAGTCTCTAATGCTCTACAAACCAATCGATGCTCATTTAAACACTCCAGGGTCCTCATGCATTCAAATCTGCAGTCGATTTGGCATATGCTGGTTTCCAGATTTATAACCTTTTGTGCACACTTCACAAACACTTGTTCAGTTTACAAAAAAACTAACGAGTTTGAATTTAAATTTCTAATTTTAATCCCCATTCTACCTGTATTCCCCAAAGTAGCCAAAAAGGAGAATTACACCTTTTTATTATGCATTAGCTCATCTGCATTTCATTCCCTTCTGTGATTTCTGCAATTTAGAAGACAATTTCAAGAGCATGAATTTAAGAGACAAATTATCATGCACCAAAACATTCTCCTGACCATAAATTATGGCCAAAAAAATATTATATTATATTATATTATATTGTAGGATTTATGTACATTGTTTTTACAACTCTAGTTCTTAATAACAATAAATCATTTCATTTATTCAGAAAACATAAAAATCCCACATGCATTACTCCACCAGACCATTGACCTTGATTTAAATCATAAACTAAATAGTTTGCCAGTGCCTATATCTGTGCATCTCTAGCCCTGTAAGGTATTAAAGCCAATCCATAAATCCGTTTTTCCAAAAGGAAAGGTCAGCCTGCCTGTTTATGTAGATCAAACTTTTTCAGGGATGATCGGGCAGCTGTAATTCACTTCCTGGGTTGCCAATAAATCCCACCTTACCTTACAAAGTTGTCTGAAAGGTTAAGCCCACGTTTGCTTACTCTGCACTTCCTCAGGCTCTTAAAATAGACTCTAAATGATATTAATGGTGTGCTTTGCATCCACTTTGCCGGCGCTGGTAATGAGGGTGTGGGTGAGGGAGTGGATCAAAGAGATGGAGCAATGCATCATGAATTTCTAATTAGACTTTTAAGCCTCATCAAGTCATTCAAAGAGGCCGTGTGCTAAACGAGAGCAGCGTTTTTCCCCCTATACAAATCATTCATCGGTGGTACGGAATCGAGCATTATCCTATTTTTGTGAGTGACATTGTCTTCCGTGTTCTTGGCAAGCGATGGCTCTTCTTTAATCTGTTGGGTCATTCAGAAGTGAGAGGAGTTACGGGTGGCTCTGCGCGGGCCAGTGACTTTAATATCTCTGGCTGACAGATGTGTCACAGCAGCGGATCATTTAATAATGAGAGGAATCCTCCAAGTGAGAGGTGGTTGGACTCTTAAAGCCTTTGGGGAGCAAAGTGCTTATCGCAAAGTTGTATCCAAGTAATTGCAGCATGTTTAATGTGGGGAATTGCTGTAAATGTGGAATTTCTGCTGGAAGATGTGCTATGTTAAAAGGTTAAAGGGTAAATCTTGTGGCATGGGGCTGGAAAATTGCACTCATTAGAAGCTGAACTAGGAACAGTGAAAGGAAAAAACAAACAAACAAATAAATAAATAAATAAACAAAAAACATGCATTTGTGTTTAAATCACATACAGAATTTAGCACCAGAAGTAGGCCTGTTACAAAATTTCTATTTAGCCAAAATGACTTACAATCTGTATTATTTTTTGGGGGAACAATGAATTACATTACTTGTGAATCACTGTCTACTTTTTCAGTGATGCCAGTATCTTTTAGATTAGTTTTCCCACAGGGATTTTAAACAGTCTTGGTTATAAGCCATGAACCAATCCAACCACAGCTACAGGGAGAATGAATTGCTATTGCCAATTACAGGTTATTGCAACAGCCTTAATTAAAAAGATAATCATATTTCTTTTTTTTAACATCACACTTATTGCCAATACCAGTGAAATCCCTAATTAAATATATCCCTAATTAAAGACAGACCCTAATTAAAGAGAGACAGATTTCAGACTGTATATTACTATTACAGGGATGAACTTTTGTTTGAATTGATACTGATTATTGATGATGCAAACAATGATTACCAGGTGAAGATCACAGGAGAAAAAGTTAAAAATGAATAAACAAATAAATAAATAAACATTATGTTCAATACCCCGGCCATTATGAAAGTTTGACATTCACAGTAATCTACAAGCGATGCAAAATTTGCAAAGAATAAAATGTTTTGTAAATTCAGCCTCTAGTTATCAGATATAATCAAGACCACGTCCTGGTTTAACCCTGCACAAGAACTGAGGGATAACTGAGGGATCTATGCAGTTTTACCCCATTGTGCAATAAAATTGTATCAGTTAATATGGATTCATTTTATACCAATTGCTAATCAAATGGTCTAAGCATTAAATCATTAAAAGCAATTAAAAGCAATTCTGTATGATGTAAAACATCCCAAAAAATAATAATAATAAAATTGTTTTGCTGTTATTGTATTGCTTTGAAATAAAATATATTTTCCAAGTCTGTCATCTTATGGAAGATAAATATGCAAGAAAATTCTAAATGATACAACTAAACTGTCAAAAAATCCAGAAAGTCAATCAATCAATCAATCAATCAATCAATCAATCAATCAATCAATCAATCAATCAATC
>CAIGQW010054459.1:4985017-4995851 GCA_903798125.1 Danio choprae
ACACACACACACACACACACACACACACACACACACACACACACACATCACACACAACACACACAACACACACAACACACACAACACACACAACACATCCCTGCATTATAGAGCAAACCATATTACTGGCATGAAACTTAACAAGTATGTAAACCATGCAATTTTCAAAAATTACCAATAAAAGAACGTTACTGGACACTCTGCTGGCTGATTTGCATGTTGATTCTAATTGCGAGCCGTTTATGCTTTATTTAGTTAGTTTGTATTGTGTAGTATTTACCATGTGCTTTTCTGTCATTTCAAAATGCCACTATTTTCACTTTGCGCCACTCTTTTAATCAATGTGTTAGTGGGGCAGTACGTGTGTGTCAAACATTTTGGTGAATTACATTTGTTTGGGTTGGTTATATATTTGAAAAAAAGAAAGAAAATGTTGACTTTAGCGATGACGATGCTCCATATAAATGACAGAAGATGCCGTCTGACTGTAAGAGTAAATGCCTCGCAGCGGTTGTTTTCATTCCCAGTAGATCGCATTTTTTAAATAATGAATTCAGGAGGTGGCGCTGATTGACAGCAGTATTAGTCCAAAGACGTTAAAAGCAAGTAAAATAGATTAAAACTATCATTTCAAAGCTGTCCGAATGTGACTCTTTATACGCATCGATCTGTCGACCGGACATTCGAAGCATCCTGCTTACACGTACACGCAAATTCATAATGGGTAATTTTGCATTCTATAGAAAAGGCCTATATGTTGCTAAGCAACACGGACAGATGCAGAATGGGAATGCTGGTGGAAAAAAAAATTGCGATGGTCTTTAAAGTACACATGAAATCAAAATCAACCATATTGATTTTATTAGTGGACATTGCTAGTTTTGTAGACTCATCTGTGCACGTCATTAAGAAAAAAAAATTGTTTGCTCTTGTAATCTAAAATAGAAATCTGAAAATGCACTTCCTGTTTGTTTTTGGTTAAATTCTCAGATAACGTCTGTCTGAGGTATTGGGTGTGGTTAACATACTTAACCACGCCCCTCCAACTGTCAGTTTTGACAGCGCTATGACAACAAACAGAAATGGCGAAGAGGAGGTGTCTGTTAGGTTGCAATAACTTTTCTGAAACGCTTTTCCTGATCTTTCGAATGAAATGCCTACTTTACTCATCAAATCAGCTTGCAGAAGAAAAAAAACAAGCCACACCCACTGTTTTCTCAGGATATTCCGTTTCTCTAGGAACTGTGGTACAATACAAATAAAAAATCATGCAGACTTTAAGAAGCAGCCACCCATCTGTTCACAGCGCATCAGAATGCAAATTGTTGCATAAACAGATTATTAATTTATTCAGCACCATCTTCAAGAGACATAAGGTCTATTTAAATTTATTTTTTGTTAGTTTAACGTGTATATTGTGACATTTGCCAACTATGTTTGTAATGGGGCAACAAACACATGTAGACTGCTGAATATAAATGTTCAATGCGCATGTATGCATCGTATCATTACACTCAGCTCTTACTGTGATTTCACTTGAGTGAAAGGATACCAATACACTTAAAAAAAACTTAGCTTTTTATGCAGAGGTATATACAGAGCTTATATTAATATAATATAAATCACAACCTATACAAACGTGGTCAAACCCAAGCTTTTCATTCTTATAAATGGAGTTTTTTTGCACTTACCCATGCCACATATACCATGTAGATATCAGCAAACAATTTATCTTATTTAATCCATGCACTTTATGGCAACTCTGAAGATGCGTGAGTTTGTTTTCGGATGATAGAACAGGCTTTTTTCTCTACTGTGAATGTTAACAAACTAAATTTTCTGATGCATTTGCCATTTCTAAAATTATATGGAGGGGTTTGAAATGACATGAAGGCAAGTAAGCTAATAATATGCTTTTAATTTTGATACAAAACACAAAAGGCTTATCTAGGTCTAAAATGTGTACTTCATTACTACTAAAAGTTTTGTTTGTGGTTTATTTAAAAAAAAAAAAAGAAATTGAGTACCAAACGCCTTCCAAATCAGCCTAAATATCTTTCTCTCATGTCTCATTTTCCTCCCTCTTTCTGCCCAGCCAAATTACCACATTACTATAATGCTATGATAACTGTTGCATAATAATCTAATTAGGCTAACGGCATAAGGGCCGGCCTGAACGTTTTCATAGGCAGACTGGAGAAAGCTGTCCTTATTTTTATATGATCTGCAAAAACCCTGAGATATATGAATAAATTACTGAAAACTGCGTAACTGCGGACCGTCAAATTTTGGGCTTCTAATTTGGTTTTGATTCCCTCCATAACAACATGGTAATGGTATCATCTCATAAGTTTCCATCATTAATTTGGAACAAAAAAAGTTTGGCTACAAGCTTAAATTAGGCTATAAATTATCTGAAGGCAGAAGAAATTAGTTGTTAAAAAAAAATCATCAAATATAGTGAAATCCTCTCAGTTCCTCTCATGAATATGTTTACTGCTACTAGAAAATAAATTATTGAAATGAAAGGGGAATAGTCATTTTTTTTCTATCTTTCATATTTCATATTTTAATTAAGCAAATCTGCATTATTTTTACAATAAACATGCATTACCTAACTTTTTTTTTAAATGTACCTTCGAGCATTCTATTCATCAAAGGTTAGCATATTGAAAATTAAAAAATATTATTAATGAAATATTATTAAATATTATTAATGAGGATATTATAATTATTGTGTGACACTGAAGCGTGGAGTAAAGATGATGAAAATGCAGCTTTGCCATTGCATGAATAATATTTAAACCATATTTAAAAATTTATTCATTCATTTTCATTTCGGCTTAGTCCCTTTATTAATCCGGGGTCGCCACAGCAGAATGAACCGCAAACTTATCCAGCATATGTTTTACGCAGCGGATGCCCTTCCAGCTGCAACCCATCTCTGGGAAACATCCATACACACCCATACACTACGGACAATTTAGCTTACCCAATTCACCTATACCACATGTCTTTGGACTTGTGGGGGAAACCGGAGCACCCGGAGGAAACCCACGCCAACACGGGGAGAACATGCAAACTCCACACAGAAATGCCAACTGACCCAGCCGAGGCTCGAACCAGCGACCTTCTTGCTGTGAGGCGAACGAGCTATCCACTGCGCCACCGTGAGGCCTCATATTTAAAAAATGAACTGTAATTTCAAATCAAAATTATATTTTATAAGATACATTTTACTATATTTCTAATCAAATAAGCACAGCCTTTTTGACAATAAGAGATGTCTTTCAAAACATAGTGTAGTGTACAGCAGCTCCAAACAAGGCCATAAACATGCTAATATGCTATTAATATCAAAACAATCCATTTTTTTCTACCCCAAACAAAAAAACAAGGAAAACCCCTCACCACAAGGCAATGAAAAGTGAAAAATTAAAAGCCTGTGAAATGAGGATCTCTTTGCTCAGAGCAGCATTAAATAAAAAAAGATTTTTTTAACAGGCTAACTGAATCTGGCACACTCTGGGATTCACGGGCAATAAATCAGAGAGAAATTCTTATTAAATAGATGGATCCGTTATGCAATATCACATCCCGGAAAGCAAACGGTTTTGATTCAGTATTCTTGTTTGGATTGACCTTCAAACCCCGGAGCGTACAAACAAATGATGAGAGAAGGCAGGCAGTGACAAGAGGAAAAGGAGCCAGGGATGAGTCTCAATATTGAGTTTGACAGAGACACTAATGCAGGAGGCAGCATCAATAATAACAGATTATGCATGTTTAACCTACCCTGTTCACGTCATCAGAAAAAAATGACTAATTCACTTCAAATAAATAGCCTTGAGATGCTGGATGTCCTCTTGGAAGCTACTTGTCAGTATGAATGAATGTAAGCAAAAGTATGTTTTAATTGGACTGTCTGTATTTGCTTTAATTGAGTCAGGACAAAATACAAATCTACACTAACTGGCCACATTATTAGGTACACCTTGCAAATACAGATTCACTTTTATTTTTCTGTAGAATCTACTTAAATGGTTAGTTCAACCAAAAATTTTAATTATCCCATGATTTACTCAAGGTGCTTCTGATTTTGTTCTTTCAGGAGAAGTTATTTTGAAAATTATATTTGGCTTTCGCAGCTCTACAATGGCAATGTTTTTTTTTAATCAGCAGCCCATTACAAAGAATTGACATGGTCAGCAACAATACTGAGTTAGGCTCAGGTGAACGTTAATATGGGCCCAAAGAGTGGTAAGTGCTTAAATCCCTCAATCATCATTATACCACAAGTAGCCTGGACTGTTGATAAATGGCAGGAGAAATCTGCGATGCATAGTTGTGGTATACAACAACAACAAAAAACAAAGCTATACCTATACCTATAAAGGTTTGAAACAAGTGAAGGGTGAGTACATGACAGAATTTTTATTTTTGGGAGAACTGTCCCTTTAATGGACGAGTGGTGTGTGTTAATGAGTTTTAATTCAGAACATTCATATAGAACACAAAATATATTTTTATCCATTTAAATTGTGTGGCAACCCGAATCTGTAAACTACAAAGATGGATATGCATGCAACTCCCAGTAGATCCACCAGCAGTAGAGCATCTACAACAATGCCATTTACAAAGCCATTTAAATTCTGATGCTCAGTTTGAACTTCAGTAGACCATCTTAACCATGTCTAAATGCTTCTCAACACAGGTTTATTGGAAATACGTGCGGCAGCCTACACCTTTGTGATACCATAAAAAAACGCACTTCAAAGTACAGCAGTATATTTGACTGCAGTTTTTCTTCTCTCATGTTTGCTTTTGAAAAAAACAAAACAAAAAGAAAAAGGTTAAGTTTAGCAAAGGGTTTCGGTCAGTGGTTTGCTGGCCTAGGTGATCTGACAAGACCTGTTTTCTCATAGTGGTGTACAAAAAGAACTTGTATCTGAAACGCACAACAAAATGCAACATAATTAATGTATTTCAGATTAGCAAAAATGCAGACAGTGCCCTCTAGTGGATCTATAATCTGAAATGTGCAACAAAACATACCATGAGCAACGCATTTCTTTTTAACGTTTTGTAAAAATGTAGGCTGACGCAATGAGCCTGGGCTGGCTTAACATCACTGAGTTGCTGCCATGTGATTGACTAATTAGATATTTGCTTTAACAAGCAGATGAAAAGGTGCTACCACATCTAATAGTGGCAGGTGAATGTATGGCCCTTTATTGCCAAAAATATGTCCAAGAAAATATGATTGGAGACTGCCAATAAACCACCAAGGTGAAACTATTTCAGTTCTATTTCTTGTTTACAATGGCAATGACGCACACTGCCCATCAGTCGCAACACAATGACAGGTTAACCAGTTGGCGAAACAAGGTTAAGCAAGGTTAGGTCAGAACCGTCCCGCTGTCTAAAGCCACTGGCATCAATTTTGTGTGGGAATGACTGCACAAATATCCCCGTCCGTAACATCAAGACAGTCGTGTGCTTAATGGCTGCGATGATTTGAAATAAACCTTTTAAATCCAAACCTGTTACATGCTGGGAAAAGTGATAAAAAAGGGGACATTTTTCCTTTTAATCCATTTTGTGCATCATTAACCAGGAGGAACTTACACCTTCCCTGTGTCAGTTCAGATTTGTAGAGCAATAGATCTTTCTGACTTTATCTACTGAATGTTCGGCACCCCACCGCCTGTTATGTTCAGACTGATTGCTCGCTGTGTCCATTCCCTCGATCTCTCGCCACGCTCTTCTTTCAAAACTGCTCTAATAACTGTGCAACTTTCTCCAGGAACACTAATGTAATTCAGTGTACTGCTGCTTTTGAGTACTGTCGAGCCAAAGTGTTCCAGGTATGTGTCCAATAAGTAAAAACATCAAAACAAGGTAAAACAGAAACTGCTTGTTCCATGTTCCCTAAGTGGTTACATCATGTCAATTATGTTAAATAGATAATAATTTGTCCATCTCTTGAACACTTTACAGAGAAATTTAATTATTTGGAAGTGGTGGTGTCCATCTGCAAACTGTTTAATTGTCTTTGGGGCAATTCAGAGACCTTTCATTATTATTATTATTTTAACATTAAACATGCACTAGACAGATATTTGACCACTGCGCTCATGTCTTGAGTTTTTGTAGTTTAGGCATGGCTAGGCAAGATTGTGGTTTTAGAATTCTATATATTTTGTTTGTCCTAAGGGTCAAAAATCACCACTTTCATTAAATCTTTAAAATAAGGCAGCTGAAACCAGATGAAATAAATTAAATTGAATTCTATCCCCAAACAAATTTTGTATGAAGAAACAACCTCATCACTCATCACAAACTGTGTATGTCTAGGTTTTCATTCATCAGCGTGCATTATTTCATCATATTTGTTTTTTTAAATAGGGCGACACGGTGGCTCAGTGGTTAGCAGTGTCGCCTCACAGCAAGAAGGTTGCTGGTTCGAGTCCTGGTTGAGTCAGTTGGCATTTCTGTGTGGAGTTTGCATGTTCTCCCGTGTTCGTGTGGGTTTCCCTCACAGTCCAAAGACATGCACTATAGGTAAATTGAAAAAACAAATTTTGGCTGTATAGGATATTTCCCAGTACTGGGTTGCAGTTGGAAGGGCATCTGCTGTGTAAAACATATGCTGGATAAGTTTGCGGTTCATTCCGCTGTGGCAAGCCCTGATGAATAAAGGGACTAAGCCGAAGAAAAATGAATGAATGAATGTTTTTCAAATATGTTAACTAAATATGTTATTAAGCATGTAAATCTTTTAGCAAGACAATATTTATATAATTAAAGCAGCAGGTTCGTATTACGTGTGTGTGTGTCTAGGAGTGTACCTGAGTTTATGTGGTGTATAAATGGCAGGCAAGCAAGACAAACTTTTCACCCTAGTCATGTAATGACTAAATGAAAATATGAAAATAGAAAATGATGATTTGTTTTTCTAATGTTAGGGTCATTTTAGAAAATGTCATACAACTTCAAGATAAAAACAAACAAACAATAACAACTAAAAAAGGTTTTTCCTTGCTGTTAAAATGGTCATGGAGCATTTTTTCAACTTAGGTCAACAGGAGGGTTAAAAATTCAGAGTATTCGGGTTAAAATCACCTAATTAGTTGACTGTCTTCTTAATATCTGATAACACCATTTTTATTGTCCAGCAACAAATAATCTACTGTATAGTAGATATATTATCTATATTATCTATCTAGATATTATCTATAAATAACATAATAAATACAAACCCCTACACTGTAAATGTAAAAAAAAGTATACCCGCTGTACAGTAATTTCAAAGGTTTCAAATTAATTTTTATTTGAATTCATAGTTATTTCACTTTGATCGTTTTTTAAAAGTAAAGATGACTTTTTTTTAAAGTAAAGTCAACTAATCGCTTTAAAAGCAACAAGTTTCTAATAATAAAAATCTTTTTTTTTCAGTGCATTTTCCAATTACCAATGTTCTAATACTACTAAGGCAAGTACTGTAGTTGCAAAGTCATTCGACAAAATGTCTAAAAGGGACTAAAAATACAAATAGCTGGATAAAGTATTTACACAAACAATACTCCGCAAAGTAAATGTATCATTGAAATGTCTATATCCAATCAAAAAAATGAAAGATGAGTGGCCCTTTACCCTTGTTTGGAGAATATTTGAATAAATAAAAAGTCACGCAATTGTGTTTCGATAAGTCACAGTTTTCATTTTCGAGTACTCTGGTGCTGGGGTTCATCCCACGTCATTCTCGAACAAAGAAACCATGTCATAAAAGACCACAGAGAGAAGGCTGTGTCTCACAAGCTCAAAAATGTGCTTCATTTCAAACCCGCTAGTGCCTGGAACTATCAAACAGCACCAGGACTGTTTTATCATACAGACAATTAAGAGAAATGACTCACTTAAAACCGCTCGAACAGGCTTTTGAACTGCTGCACTTCACACAGTAAATTTGATCATTTTCAGCTGTTGTGCGGAAGCTGTTGTTGTTGGCAGGTTTTCTATCAGAAGCTCCACTCAGCTGAAACATGCTTGTTGTGGGTGTTACACAAAAATAAAATTAGGAAGCGAAAATCCTTTGCAATGGCATTTTATTTTCTTGCTATTGTTTTTATCTAAACACCACGGGTGACATGGATCCCATAAAAATGCAGGAAAACAAAAAACAACAAACCACAGTTTGCCACACACTATGCAGTCCTTATAACATGTAATGCTCATTGCTAATGTTAGTTAAAGTTAGTTTAACATTAACTAACTAACTGCAAACATACAAGCACAGATTGTGGTGTCAACTATTGTTGGTTGCTATAAGACCTAAATCATGCAATAATAATAGTAATTACTCTATTTACAATAACCACAGAACTATAACACATAGTAACTTAGGTAACACTTTAGTTTAAAGGGATAGTTTGCCCAAAAATGAAAATTTACTCACTATTTACTCACCCTCAAGTGGTTAAAAAATACAGTTTATTTTTTCTGTTGAAACCAAAAGAAGATATTTTGAAGAAAGCTTAAAACTGTTACCATTTACTTCCATGGTAGAAAAAATAATAATAATATGGATGACAGGTTTCTAGCTTTCTTCAAAATATCTTCTTTTATGTTCAACAGAAGAAAGAAACTCAAAGGTTTGAAACAAGAGAACGGAGAGTAAATGATGACAGAATTTGTTCATTTTTGAGTGAACTGTCCCTTTAAGTATTCTCACTATGAACTAGTGGCCAATAACCTGCTTATTATTAAGATTTTGGCTGCTTATTTGTACTTATAAAGTACATATTCTGCATGATCTTATCTCTTATCTCTAATCCTACCCAACACCTAAACCCACCTACTACCTTAATAAAGGTAATACTTCATTGTTTGTTAATAGCTTGAATTATACCTTACAGTAAAGTGTGACCAAAGGTTGAACCCTTTGACCCAACATTAGTTTGGACGTTTATAAAAAATTACAATACCTTTAGATTAAAGGGGAGTGATTAGATACCTGATGGAAGAAAATTAATTTGCATTTTTAACCAGCATCTTTACCATTTTAGGATTGTGTCAATATCTTTTATGTAGTATAATCGCACAAAGTCAGATTTTATGTTTTGTATGTATGTATTTTTTTGTAACACTTCACAGTAAGGTTTTGTTAGTTAACGCATTTACTAACATGATCCAACAAAGAACAATACATTTATTATAATATTTGTTTATGTTGGTTAACATTAGTTAATGAAAATACAGTTGTTCACTGATAGTTCATGTTAACTCATGCTGCATGAACTAATGTTAACAGTGAAGGTTGAACAATGATCAATAAATGCTGTACAGGTATTGTTCATAATTAGTTCATGTTAGTAAATACATTACTAAACATTAACTAACGAAACCTTATTGCAAATGGGACCTTTTTTTTCACTTTAAATTTTGAAATGACACAGTTTATTTTAAATGACCAACTTCCAAACATAAAGTATTTTGCTCCTTTGTGTGGATCATGATTAAAGTGCAATTGCCTGTGATAAATCAAATAAACATTGTGCTCACATTTGTTCTAGTTTCTGGCAAAATAAATAAAAAAAAAAAAATAGGAAATCGGCATAGAATCAGCAAATTCACTAGTAAAAAGAAATAGGAATCGGCCAGGGAAAATCATGATCGCTGAAAATCATCACTACTGTATCTTTCACCACTCTCTGTCCACTGAAATAGCAATGCATCGATTTCTATTTGTCCAATCAGTCATAATAGACTTCATCAGCACCTTCTATCTCTGATCAATAGCAGCCACTTGGTGACATTTTTTATCAATAGGCATGCGTGTAACATCTGTGACCCGAGAGCCGGGGTGAATCACTCACCAGCTTCCTCCTCTTGTCCTGTTCTGTTGGGGGTTCCTCGTCATCTGTCAGCTTGGGCTCTTCAAAGTGGCTCATCAGCATGCAGCTACAGGACAGGCAGTCAGACAGACACAGTGTGTAAAAAGAGTGAGCACAAAGTAGAGAAATTACATTCATGTTACACTTCATTTCTAAAATGTGGCATTCCTTCGGCAGCTGTGTAATCTCTCACTCTATTTACGAATCCTCTTTTGACACCCCACTGAGGTATGCATGAGGCAGGTTGTGTATCCATCCTGCCTGGAAATGATAAAATGCCTCAGGAGGTGAACATAAGGGTACAGAAACACATCCTGAAGTCATGAAATATTGGCTGCCTTGCAGCATCATTCACATTTCATGACCAGCTTACACTTACGTAGGAAAACAAACATACAGTATACTGATCTGCTGAATCAGATGTTTTATAGAACTTTTTTAGGGCGGTAAGGAAAGCTAACAAACAGAGAAAGACTAAGAATGTTAATTGTTAAATAGAGCTACAGTAATGCATTGTTAAAAAACAAATTACATTAAAACTGTCAAATTATAAACAATATAATTAATACAGGATTACGTAATAAAACTATACAATTGAAACAAGATATTATTCAAATATTTATTTTTATATGATTTTGTTTAATAAACTGCAATAAAAGTTATCATAAACTTTTAAATCACACACACATTGCAAGTTGTTAAATATAACTAAAATATAATTAAAGGAATCATACATACACAGAGTATTAATACAATATCACACTTGTATTGTGTCTATTTAATAAATCATAAATAAAGCTATGGTAAAAATTAAAGTTGTACATAAACTAACACTGAAATTGTTTACAAACAATTAGAATCAAATTTGTGTGTGCGTGCGTGCGTGCGTGCGAGAGAGAGAGAGAGAGAGAGAGAGAGAGAGAGAGAGAGAGAGAGAG
>CAIGQW010054459.1:5007067-5029666 GCA_903798125.1 Danio choprae
ATGCCTGCTATAATACGGCCCATATTGTACTCTAATTTGGGTCGAAATGGGTCATTATTTTTATTGTTATTTTTGTTTATTATTTGTACATTGGCTTGGTTAACAAGGTGAAATGATTCATAATATCACTGGCAAAATGACTGACTCCCTGACAAGACAGCTGACATCTCAATGAGATGCAAATGGCACCTTGCAACATAACAGCTATAACTTACACGTTATCACACAATGTGACAAGTCGTGATAATGGGACCATTGCTGACATCCGAGCTACTGACATTGCTAATACCAACAAGCCATTTCTCCAGGCAAGTCACCATTATGAAGAGATTTTTCATTTGTTTTCTCTCTGAGGTGAATGTCAAATGATTTGTATAAATGTTATCACTCATACAGCCTGCTGATGGCATTGTCTATATATACGCTTCAGACATTAGCATGTAAATGTGATGGGGGTGATCCTGCAGTGTTTAGAAGATGACAAACCTGATGTCAGATGGTAGGAGCGACAGCATTTTGAGTTTATCATTTTTATTATTTATATTTACATTTTGTATTATTATCATCTAACTAAAACAACAATGAATAAAAAATATGCACAAATAATAATAATAATAATACAATTAATAACTAATTAAAACTAAAATCATTATTTTTTGCTTCAATGAATGAATGAACAAAATGACTAAGGCCCAATCCCAATTCTATTTGAGAGAGTTTGAAGGGGAAGGGTTTCAAAATTTACCCATAAGAAATGGGAAAGCACTACAACACCTGCACACGTCATCGTGATCTCTTACCTCATATGAGACCGACGATCGCGACTGCTGTAGTTATTCCAGTTGCATTATTTTTTGCTATTTATCTTCAGGAAATCACTGAAGGCAACGATTTTATGTTATAATAACGATATAATGTGGCAATAAGATGTTACTGTACTGTGCTACACCGTGGCCATGTTCATCTATGTAAACACACGAAAAACAGCATTAACATTATACCAGACACTGTAAAAAGCTCAATCCCAGTCACTAGACTTTTCTGACAGGGTATTCGAGTGTAATCGAGTGTCAGATGTGAAAGTATGTTGTGGGACTACTATACAGGAGTTATTTATTAAGGATTATAGTGAAATTTAGCGTTTTTTATTTTAGCGGTTTAAAAAAAAACATGACAGTAAAACACGAACAACGTTATGAATGTATTAAAACATATGCTTGTTTGTTGTAAAAAATCGTAATAATGACAAAAAATACTAATTTGTGCATCTCCTGACTTTTGTGTGAAGCCATGCTGCTGTTGTAGCTGGTGTATTCTGAGAAATTTTCGTACCCCTTGGTTTTGAGTGTGGTCCTGAAAAATCTCAGTTTCAAGGGCTATCTAGCCCTTCCCCTTAGCTCTATGCCTTCAAGCTAAAAAGGACTTGAGACACCCCTACACCTTCACGTGAATGTGTAAAACGAGGGGTAGGGGTAAGGGAAAGTGAAAGGGCTAAGGGGTAGAATTGGGATTGGGGCTAAGAGTCTAATTTAATAAATGTCAAATTTGTGTGAGAGCGCAATTCCAAAACAGAGCTGATTGGCATGGACATTTTTGCTGATGATTTCTAAACAATGTGCAAATTGAAGAACACAATAAGTGCGGCACAAATTAACAAAGTGGCAAATAAGCAAAGCAGATGATAAGGTGTGGGTACTATGACCAGGTATGTCACTATATATATATATAGGGTCTCGACAAATATGTGGGGACGCTAAGAAAATTATTTATATCCATGATGTCAAAGTAAATCTACTTCATAAAAACTGTAGTTATTTAATAAAAATATTACACATACTAAACAAAAGTATAGTTTTAGACCTATTAATTTATTTATTGGCCAAAGCATATTTACAAAATAGACAAACATAATATAAGTGATCACAACAAAACAAACAAAAACTTTTATCTAAAAAGACTACAAGACTTTATGTACAAGATAATCAGACTGATTTTGACAATCCTAGGTATGTGCCAATTACGTTGGTGATTCTAAAGATTATCTTATCCGATTTCCTGTAGTGTGCTAGGAGTGACTTAATCTGCTTGGAAGAATGTCGGAGGCACTAACATAACAATATTTTATATATTTACAATCGGAAATCCTGATGTGTAGGGAAACCCCGAGGAAAAATGCACATAGGAGCCGGAGATCATCATATGAAAGAAACAATTTATTTGTTTGTGATGTTTATTCTGATGTCTTAAAAAAGATTTAGCGAAATTTCGTGTTTACATTCGGGACTTGTTGAAGATCTGTCTTGTGTTTGGTGTACTGTCTTTGTCACATCGCGGCACACCTCGCACTATATGAGCAAAACGGTGAAATCTAGTTTTTTTGTCCTAGTGTTTGTGGTCTCTAACATTTTGAATATATTTCAAGATTTAAAAAATCTTTTAGTGTGTACCCAGTCTTACGTTTAATTACAGTAAGCTATATCCGACTGTATTCATGAGATGTAAGTTTAGAAAATTGTTTGTGTCTGATATTTAAGACGCAAGGAGAACAGATCGTATGGGAACTAAAGGCTGATTTATACTTCTGCATCAATCGCATGCATATGGTCCAGCGCAGCCTTCACGCGGTCACATAGCCCTCGCTGTGGCTGACGCGCACCTCTCAAAAAAAGTAACTAAACATTGCAACTACACATAGCACAAGCTCTGTGATTAGTTGGCTTGGTAGCTATGACGAGTGTGGGCAGTGCTGAGAGCCCGATGCAGTGAGTGTTTATGAAGTCCCGTGAAGGAGCTCCTAATGGAAACTGTTGTTTTGTGTTTACCTTATGATAAAGTTGTTGCACGTCTGCCGTTTTCAGCCTCTGAATGAGCGAGTTTTGGCTACTTGTACATTAAGGAATCATTCAGAATAAACAAAACACTCGCTAAGAAAGTGACATAAAAAACCGACATAGAGTGACATAAAAAACCTACTGCCAGCTAGGGTTTGGGGAGTGTTATTGCAGAGCAAACAGCACGCAGAAGTATAAACCCATGGTTACGCGCAAGGCAGGCACCGTGGGTCACATCGATCACTCGATGCAGAAGTATAAACCGGCCTTAAGATTGTGCTGGAACATTACTCAACCTAAGTTGTCATCTTTTAATTCCTCAAGTTAATCAAAAACAACATATTTGGCAAACAATATGTTCGAAAGACGTGTTCCTCTGGCATTCCAAACAAAATTGTGTACCTTATAGCAATTGCAGTTTATTTAAGCACAATATTTAATACATGTTTTTTTAAGCATTAAAAAAGGTGCAAATGTTAGTAAACGTGCAAACGTTAGTAAATCACATTGCATGATTTATTTACATTATTCCCTCCCAAAAAGTTTGCATCTTACTAGGAAACTCCTACAAATACAGAAAAAAAGTTCAAATAAAAGCAGACAGAGATAAATAAAATATAATCTATATAAACTAAAGATGTTTGCTCCCTTGTTTGTGATTAAAAACAATGTGACAAGTCTTTCTAATGGCACTATCATTGACATCCGTTGCTAATACCAATAAGCTGTTTCTCCAGGCGAGTCAACATTATGATGGTATTTTTCATTCGTCTGGTCTCTGAGGTGAATTTCAAATGATTTGTATAAATGTTATCACTCGTACAGCTTGCTGAGGGCCTCGTCTATACATATATATAAACGCTTCAGACATTAGCATGCAAATGTGATGGGCCGATCCTGCAGTGTTTAGAAGATGACAAACCTGTTGTCAGACGGTAAAAGCGACAGCAGTGCCAAGGCTGAAAGTTTTCTCCTCTCAGGCTGGGTGATGTTGTCCATTCGATCCACCCACATCTCAATCATACTTCCCAAGAGCTGGTCAGCCTGAGAAAAGCAGAGATGGCCATGATAAACAATCCCGCTCACATAATTCTCATTTATAATTTAGCCGCGCACAGGTAAAGCAAGGCGCACTGGGAGCAAGATTAATACACCCTTCACGAGATAAGAGGAAAACATTAGGCTATGTCGAGCAGCCTGACAGGGAGAATATATAAAAACCTCCATCTTTTGAAGTTATTCGGCTGATACTGTAAATAATAAAGGGGTCTCTGGGGGAGAGATATTTCTGGGATTGAGGAAATTAAGGAGAGTGCTGATATATGCTGAGACTACAATAGTGCAAATGAGTTCAATTCTTTGGTCCAGGGCTGAAAGGGAATGATTCTGTGTGGGAGGATCAGCAAAGCTTCAGGTCCACTGGGACCAAATTACACTGAGATCAGCTCCAACAAACCCGACTGAAGATGCAATGCCCAGCCGGAGGAAACTAGGACAAGCTTGAGGATTTTTATGTTTGTTTGTTGCATAGCAATTTTATTTTATTTTTAACATTTATTTTGCTTCATTATATTTGACCTTGATGTAAAGTTAGAAAAGTGCATAGGAAGTGCAGGAGGCACTGGATCCTGTTTTTTTTATTTAGGACATGTATTTTTTAATGATATATTATTTGATTTAGTTATTTGTTTTTCACAAATATTTAATTTCTGGACAAATATTGTAAATACTGTTAGTAGATATTAAAGTACAGTTTTATCTTATTCCTAACTTAATCTATATTTAATTGGCAATACCGAGTATTTTTATTACTGTTTATTAAGTTTACACTTAAGTAAATAATACACACACACATACATTTTTTAAAGTATAGTTTAAAAAGAAAGTAGTTATAAATAAACCTGAAATTTGTATATGCGTGCCTGTGTTTTAATATAATGTAATGCATTAATATGTATTAATGTATTCATATATTATTATAATTTTAATATAATGAAATCAATTTTGTGTTATGTTAATATAAATTAACTATTCTAATTAACTCATAAAATGTTTATTTTACAAGCAAATCAAAATTATACAATTGTACATTATTTATTTATTTTTTTTATATATATGACAGTACATGGAAATAGGCGTTGGAAACTTTAAAATACACCCATATGGACAAACGGACAGATTCTAGTTATTTAACTTGCTTTTTAGTGCATCAAGCTAAACTTAATTTAACATTGATTTTACATTTCCTCTAGCACCCTTAACTCTAGCACCCTTAAGTGGATATTTATATATAAAAAGGTCTGTACGTAAACTGGTGTTTTGCATCAGAACTATCAGTTTTAAAATTCCCCATTCTTTCAGTAGCAGTAGATGCTGGAAGTCTGACAGTCATTCTCACCTCCTGATTGAACTCCACAGCCATTTGAGTGAGAAGTGATGTGAAAAAGCCAGAATTCTGCAGAAGAATACGACCCGTCACCCCTAGGTATGTAGACATGACCACAGGATACCTCTGCACACAAAACACACAACAACAAACATGTTTAAATTGAAAATTGGGAATAGTAAATAGCTTGAAATCAGCTGTAACAGACTCACTTCTCCTTCAACAATCCCCCGAAAAACAGATGGCAGGAGAGGCTGAAACATATGGGAGCCCAGTATAGGGCTTACTTTTATGGCAATTTCAACAACCTGCAAGAGACAAAAGGAAAGAAAATGGATTGAACGATTCAGACAATATACTGTAGTACCGGTTGATAAAATACAACTTAAATGGGACTAAAGAGCTGGTTTGGAAGATATTATTGGTGGCTAGTCGTAGGTGATTTAAATGTAGGGCTAGACGATTCATCAAATTGAAATCGCAAATGCAATTAATAAAAAGTTGCAATTATCATGCACATCTTATCAGGGGAACACGGCTCTGTGATCAGCTGTAAATGTACTCCGAAGGTCAGAGCGCGCTCTCGTACGGAAACTCCAAATATGCCACAAAGAAGAAATTTCAGTTTCGGAAAATAGCAGTTACTGAAGAGGAGATTTAACAACCTTCACTGATTCAATGTGAATAATCAGTAGATGATTACAAAATTTTCTCACAGGATGAATTATTTCAAACACTCCACTGAAGTTGAGCTTAAAGTGAGTAAAAATATGTTATCATATGTGGTATTTTTTTCATATGCTTTCTGATGCAACAGCATTTACCACACAGCTGTAGTTCACTAACAATCTACCAAAACAGCTGTCATTATCACAGAAAGATTATCTCGTTCCGATTCAATTGATTTTGAACTAAATGTTGTGTAGCTTATTAGTAAACTATAGCTCTGTCTAATAATTGGTTTAATTGATAGCTTTATTGACAAAATGAACATGACAATTTACTTTGATTAATTGCACAGCCCTATATAAAGGCATTATTAATTTTTTTCTATTTACAGTGTGTGTATATTATGCACAGCCATAAACTGAAAAACTACACAAATGCGCCATGGAATCGGGTGAACTTGGTGGCATTTCATTTATGGACCTTTCATTCCTAAGAGGTTTTTCTGCATTCCAGTAAAAACAAATACCAAACAAATAAACAGCCAAAAACAAATACTGTATTTAATAAATTTTACTTTATTAATCAAACTCATAAAATAATATAGAGGTGGCAGACTAAGGTGTCAAGGGCAGCTGGCACTGCCACAAGATTATTAATAATTAATAAAACTGCAGCATATAATTAGCCTATATAATATTGAAAGTGGGGCGGCTAGGGTGGGGGTAGATTATCTAAATTGGCTGTAGTGCGTGCGTGCGTGTGCGTGTGTGTGTGTGTGTGTGTGTGTGTGTGAGAATTAGTGAATGGGTGTTTCCCGGCATTGTGCTGGGTTGTGGCTGGAAGGGAATCTACTGCGTAAAACATATGCCATATAAACATGCCTAATAAATCAGTGACTAAGCTGAAGGAAACTGAAGCTGAGGGTTGTATCGGACAGGCAACAATAAATAATTAATCATAATAGATTAATTAATTCAAGAAGCAAGAAAAACCAAATTAGTAACTAGGTCTAGTGGTGCCCCCCGTAGCATTACAATGCCCCACAGTTAATCCATCCTGAAGCCGGGCTTGGATGCCACACTACTGACAGGTTTTTGCATTTGTAAGAGTTCATGGAGAGCACTGTACATACATAGCTCTATTGCATACTTCTGACCTTGAGGAAAACAAACACATTTTCAATGATCTCCAAAAGCCAAGGCACTCTGAAAGAGAGCAAGAGAAGCCTGTAGCAGTGTGAGTTCTGTTGTCAGAGTATGTACTGGCATGAGCAGGGATGTTGGCAGCCCAAGGCCATTACCCATGCTCCTCCGGCATCAGTCTGACAGGATTCAGGATGAAGCGCTCCCTCAAGGTGCACCATGCTTTTCATTTCTCTACTTCGGGCCCCCGGCTGGCACATGGAGCAGAACTTTACTTAAGTGACTGCAGAGGGCAATCCAGAAACAACATGTTTAAACTAATGCGTCTGATGCGTCTGGATTGCAGCCATGACGGAGGAGAAAGCTGGAGCTGGCAGAGCCTTCGCACACCGCTGAGGGAATTACACCCCTTCTTCATTCACAGCAAGAAGAGAGACAGGAAAACTAAATAAAATACTCAAGGAACACCTTATTATTGTTAATAATAAAATGTTCTGCCATGAAGCTATATTAGGCATGCAGGCTGATAGGTCTCATCCAATCTGCTTCCAAATATGTCATCAACTACATGGTACAGGTGATTGGCAGCCAATGAGCTTGCTCCTAAACCTTTAAATCCCCCAGTGTATTTTTCTTTGTTAGCATTTAATAGCGCATTTTTAGATAGATCATCTGATCATCTAAAAGATGAGAGAAGATAACCCTTTACTTTGATGCATTCTTAAGTTTCAAATCAAGCTCCATGTATACAACTTTCCTATATTAAACATCAGCAGCAGTGTTTCTTCAGACGCAACAGATTAAGTTTAATTTATGATGCAACAGGGTTTTATATGGATATCATAGGTGGCTGCTTAAATATTTGACTCATTCAGATGTTTCGAGGGTAATGTTTCCATTAGCTATGCTAATGTGTTTCCACTCTGCAGAACTGATTACTAACACATCGTTTTTCAAATGCATGTTGTAAATGTAGCTGCGCTTTGTGTGTGTATTGTGAGTGGTCAGCCATAGTCTTGAGTTATCGCTGCGTGATATGACAAAAATCTCATATCTTGATAATAATATATAGTAGTCAACATTTATGTTACAAAAATGTTTTTCAAAATTGTCCTAGGACAAGAATGGGTGCAGTTGACTAGTTTTAGGACAACTTGATGAAAGGTTGTGACCTGTTTCAAATGTTGACTACTGTAAATCACGATATTGTAGCCTTTCTATAAATTTAATCAAATAATAGTTTATATATAAATCATATGAAAAGGACATTTTTTTACATTTTGAAGTACAGTATATACTCAGAAGTTCACTCATTCATATGTGATCATACTTCTCTTTTTAATAGAACTTCATGGAAAATGTTTGATTAAAAATGTAGAAATATGAAATATCTTTTGAAAGAGAAGAGTGTCTAATAGGTCAAACCCACTCACCTCAGAATTGCACAATGTTTTCAAGAAGTATGAGGTATATAAAATGAAGGTGTTTGCTACAAAAAAAGTGTCACCTACAGGTGGTTTGTAAAGCCCACTCATCTGCGTGGAGCACACCGAGAATTGTAAGATGTTTTCCAGAAATAGGGAGAGTTGATAAGGTGAAGGTTGATAAGCGAGGAGATTGTGTCAACCCTGCAACTTTCTCACAACTCTGTTATTTATGTTTCTGTCTGGATCCCCATTATGGTGAGTAATATTTAGTTTGTATAAATTATGAAAAAATATTTTTTTAAATTGTCCATCTATATACATTTCATCATATATTGCACAGCCTGATCTGGAATCATGTCTTTTATATTGTGAAAATTTGAAACACTTCCTCATCTGCTGTGCAGTTGTGGACGTTTGCTCTGTTTCTGTGTTCTGGCAGCCCCGCAGATCGCAGTGTGTTTCTGAAGTGAGGCAAGATTAATGGTCCATTTCACCCATCTCAGTTCCTTTGAACATGCTGAATGAGTCATTATGAACATTTAGGCTCTTCATCACGTTTATTTAGTTTCTCTCTCAGGCCTATTTATATGTCGATATTTCATTTGGGGACGCCAACAAGAGATCAAGTTATGAGTATGGAAATTATAAAATCAAAGTTTCATTTATACTTGCTCAGGTGGTTGCTGGTTTTTTGTTTTCTATCAGCCTGAAATGTGATATTTTGTAACAAGGACATACAGTGTGCGGTTTCAGTACTAAGCCAATCTGCAAGGTAGTCCTGACACACACTGTGTAGTTCACTAAAGAAGCTGGTCAAGGCACACATAGGTTAGTAGACTAGTGTTAAGCCATTTGGCAAGCTAGCCCAAGCATACATAGCCTAGTTGACAAAGGTTATGCCAGTTGGCAAAGAAGCCAAGGTGCACATGGTCTAACACACCAGTGTTAATCTATTCAGCAAAGTAGCCCAGGCACACATACTCTAGTACACTGGTGTTTAGCCAGTCAGTAAGGTAGCCCAGGCTCACATAGATAGTAACCTTGTCTTAGCGATAGATCTGCTTGTTTGGAGGTGTTCATTTAATTAGTCCCTCCTCCTGTCCTGTCAATTTGTGCGGATATATGCATGTTTGCTAATGCAACTTTCTGTTCATACACAGTATCAAATGTTCATTGGTTTGATTGTCTTTATGTTCTGTCATGTTGGGGTTACATGTATGTTTCCAGCAGCAGTGTGCTAATCTCAGACAGCATGTCTGTAAATACACCGACAGTAGCAAGTCAGTTGTCATTTTGTGAGTGTGTGTATGTGTCTGTGTGTGTTTGTGTGTGTGCTTGTGTGTGTGTGCAAGCATCCAAGGACGCCCCAAAGGGCTCCCACTTGTACTTGGCTCCAGAAGCACTGTTTGCTCTTCAAATCAATCACAAACTACCACATGTCTCCCTGTGGATGTCCTGGCCAGAGCGGATAGGAGGCCAGAAACATTTTCCAAAAGCTCTGAGAAATCATTTAAAGTACCCTGACACACGGTCCTACTTTCATCTAAGTTTCCTTAAAGTTCATCCGAAAATAAAAAACTCATGTTGTCTTTGAGCTGACAATTCGAGACAAATTTGGTAAAAACTTGATTCTAAATAGACAACTGAAAACAATAGCATACAATTTATTAAAGGTTCTGATTAAATGTTAATTCATGTAGTTCATTTAAAATAAACAATTTTCATGATTGGTTTTATATCAATTAGGTTTACACATTTTTAATGACTAATTAATAAAGACTCACTACATACTCTGCACCAGTAATCAAAGCAGTAGCAGTGAAGCAGATTTATGTTGTCAAGACAAAACACATAAACATCGCCATATACTGTACATATTCATTACTATACTAAATCACTAGGGGAGTTGTCTTGACAGAGAAAAAACATTTTGTCATGCAACTCTATTGGGCATAAGTCATTCACAATCTGCACCCAGCCACTGTGCAGGTTTCTGTTACCTCAGTGTCATTTTCCTTAGCAATCTGCAGTTTAATATAACACAGTGGCACAGTTGACTTAACCGTTTCATTAAATGATGAATCAGTGTTTTAGAATGAATTCTTGAATGATTCATTAACTCTCAAAGATTTCACTTGCTTCATTACTAGATGAATCAATGTTTTCACCAATCTCTTGAATTAATGATTTAATAACTCACTCAAAAACTTCACATCTTCATGAATGGATGAATTGTGCTTCGAATAAATCTCTTGAACAAACTATTCAATTCTGAATAAATACATTAATATGTTTTTGAAAACAATTCAAATTACTTCAAAGACTTGATTCATTGCTGGATTTTTAAAAAAATATTTCTCTAATATAAATAGTTAAATTAGTAAGCCCTAAAATCTTTGTTTCATTAATGAACTAATAATTCAATGGCTCACTCAAAAAGACATGTTTTATAATAGGATAAATCATGTTTTTGAACAAATACAGTGAAGGAATGATTCAATGGCTCATTCATTCTTTCATTCATTTATTCATTAATTTTCCTTCGGCTTAGTCCCTTTTTATTCATCAGGTGTCGACACAGTGGAATGAACCGCCAACTTATGCAGTATGTTTTTACACAGCGGATGCCCTTCCAGCTCACACTCATCAACACACATACACTATGGCCAATTTAGTTTACTCCATCCACCTGTACCGCATGGACTGTGGGGGAAACCGGAGTACCTGGAGGAAACCCATGTGAACACCGGGAGAACACGCAAACTCCACACAAAAACGCCAACTGACCCAGCCAGGGCTCGAACCAGCCAACATCTTGCTGTGAGGCGACAGTGCTAACCACTGAGCCACCGTGTCGCCCTCAATGACTCACTCATAAAAGCTTAACTTGCTTCATAACTGGATGAATCAGATATGCTGAACAAATCATTTGAACATAGGATTCACTGATGCACTCATAAAGACAAGATAAGATCATGTGTGCCTGAATTGAGATAGTTTTATATATATTGGAAACACAAAAGAAGAATTGTGTGCATTTCCTTTTGAAGTACGAGACCTTCAGTTCTCATTTATTGTAACTGCATGGGAATCAAAAGTAAGATTTCTTTTAACCACAGACATTTTCCATCTTTTCACAAAATTGATACAACTTTGTAACAACATGACGGTGAATAAAGGATGACAGGCTTTTTTATTGCATTTTTAGCTGAACTATCTCTTCAAGCATGACAAATCCTATCCGCACGGTGAACAATGATTCTGTTCTGATTTGAGTACTCTTAACTGAAGTGCTTTAAAATTAGTTCCTCTTGACAAAGGTGTCTAGAAAAAGACATGAACTGTGAAGTCCTTGATTCATGCACACTGTAAGAGTTAAATGGCCTGTCACCTGCCATTGTCCTTTAGCCTTTAACTTAAGCGACCTCTATCTAAACTAATTTTACAGACTAGATGGCCCTTTCTTTCAGTGTTAATTAAAAATGTCAATAAAGAGAAAGCAGTGCCGCCAGATACTGCTGATTTAAATGAACAGTTAATTAGGGAGTTACAAAGCTCTTGTCCACGAACCCGATGATTTACGTACCAGACATGCTACCTGTGGTGTAAGAAAGTAAGGGAATCCTCTGTGAGGTTAATCGAATGGCGGCCCACACGTCTGAGACTTCCACTGCCTACACAGATACTTTAATGCATTCAGAACAGTTCCCATGTCGAGAAGCAGACGGAGGGCTCAAAGCTTGTTTGCTTTACGCAAACTCAATACATATTAAGGGATTAATTATCACATAAACAACTCACCCCAAAATGAGGTCGTTTACTGAGGCGATATCCTTTAATGGGCGATTAAGTGGAATGTTCATGCTGCTCTTTTCCATATAATGAAAGTGGAGAGTAATTTATATTTGTAAGATTTTAAAAAGTTAAAGAATGTTTTATTAATGTATGTGTAATAATAATTCATGTAATGATTATTTTGAATGATTAACTGGCTAATCATCATTGATAATTCACCAGTTTAACACTTGGCTTTGATCAATTACATCTTAGTTAGGCATTTTTCAACTAATGAATAAAACAAGTTCAGCATTTGAAATATGTCAAACAATTGTATTACTGTAACGATTATTCTACAATAATTTTTGACAATGCAAATGCATATTTGGTACACATATTGAAATTTAAAAAAAAATATAAAAACAAATTCACCATTAATTACCACAGGAACATTTACCGACTTACTAAAGTCACTGACATCCTACCCAACATTTCTATTTTCATATCGCTTTTGGATACGGAACAAAAACGGTATGTGATTTTTATGTGATCATATTTTTACAATTATTAAAATGATCCTGTGGTATATCAACCTTTAATCTTAAGCCAAACTATCCCTTTAATATAATAATATGCGTTGGGTTTTTCCAATCCACTAATATTAAAGGTGCAGTATATAGGTTTGACACTCAGTGGTTGAACTAGGTATAGCACTCCTGGTTCAAAACACACGCAAGCACAGGTTGAGGCTTTAAATCATGTTTTTTTAGATATGAGATTTAAAGTTTTTGTCCTAACCAACACCTGAAATTTATATTTTAGAAATGGCTTCTTCTATTTCTTGCAGCTAAACAAGAGAAAACGATGACAATGATCACCTCAGGTACACCTCATGTGCTTTATTCAGTGTTAAATGCTAATAATGTGAGTTTGAATTTTACATGACATTTATTGCCATAGTACTTAAAGCAGCAGCAGATTACCTCAGATCTTGAAAATAAAATTAAACTTTAGAACTGTGACTCAGTGCAAGCCAACAAATATCAGTCATTCAGCATGTACATTTAATAAATTGTACATTTAAAAATGATTAATATGTTTTAATTAGATTGTACCTTACCATTTTGTTGGTATGTGCAGTAAGCGCACATAGGCCTATATTCTGTGCTTCTGAATGGCTGTATTTAAATTTCTGTCGTGTTTATCACAAATTTATCACTGCAAATCACGTCACATAGTGTGTTGTTAGGACACGGGGTTACAATGTAACCTGTTTACCTAATGTTTATCTTCATAATATTTATATTATTTGCTAATTAATAAACATGTGGAACTCTAAACCTTTGTCTCATTTCGAAGGCTGTTACTGTTCACCGGAGGTTGTATTTTCAGTTCTGCATGCATACTTTGAGAGCCTTTTTTGACTGAATGAAATATGCGGTTTCAAGGCAACCCGGGGTGCTGAAATATAATTGGCCAAACTGACATTGGGCGGGTTAAAGGGACCAAAACAAAGACAGACGTTCTGGCACAAAATCACATTTTTAAAACAGAATATCTGACTTTAGCATTGTTTTTCAAATAAACAAGAATGTTCACTTGACATGTTTCTTAAATATCTGCAAACATATTTGGTATTCGTATGCGTTAGATGAGTCAAAAACCTACATACAGTACCTTTAATAATAGTAAATAAATAAATAAATAAATACATAAAAATGAGCTAGCTCTACAGTGCATACTGGACAGCTGCTTTAAACAGTAAAAGGTCAGCCAAAAAGGTACAGCAACACTGTTTTTTATATTTTTAATACTGTAAAGCTGACTGCTTAAAAGCAAAAACTACATAAATTGTTATATAAATCAACAAGGAGAATTTAAATAGCTGAAATAGTGCAAACATTTCCACATGACTATAGGGTATATGCAAAAATCACTGTATTTAAGGTCTAGTTTCTTTGAAAGTCAATGATCTTCACTTCCTGATTGATATATGATATAAAGTGGGTATCTGACCGGACAAGAAGCACAGGATTAGACTCCATTGTTCTGCTCCATGTCTTTAAAATATAAACATTTATATTTTATAAAGTTTCTGTGCTAGCCTGCTGCTCCTGGCGGTGCTTCCATTCACATGTTTTTTTTTTAACTCGTTTTACGCTAGAACAACTAAATGAATGCTTAAGTCTACTTAACTGATTATGTTTTAATTACATTACAACATAGATGCTGTGAAAGGAACTGTCTGAAATTGAAATAGTCACATAAACCTTTCACCGGAAGTTTATCGGTATGGGAAAAAAACACTAGCTGTGCATATACCCCATTGACATTTTTATTGTGTGTTTATTTTGTAACTGAGCGGGAAGCACACTTTCAGCAGTGTGGGTGGCATTGGGAGGATCACTTACAGAAACTGCTGTTAGCATGTATCAAACTTCTGTTTACCCCTAAGCAAAGAATAACAAAGAACTCCCATGTGAGTTTATCCTTTGCACATTGTTTTTTTGTTGTTAAACTTTCTCACACTCTGCTGGTTTGGCTTTGTTAGCGCTCCAACATATTCTCATAAGAGCCATGTCTCATGTCTTCTTTTATAAGACTGCATCTAGATGGGCTGGGTCTTGCACTGCAGCACCTCAATGGCCAAAATGCATTACATCAGCCCCTTATTTTTAGATTAGATGAGATCAAAAGACAAAATAATGATGACAAAATAATTTGTGTTTTTGCAGTGCTCTAAAACATCATATAATTTTAGTGTGAGGAAAAGGGGAGCTTGGACAATGGCTCACTGATCTTGTTTCATTGAGAAAAGAATATTGACTTAATTGTTTCATCACAGAATGAATCAGAGTTTAAGAATGCATTTCTTAAATTTCACTTGCTTCATTACTAGATTTTTTTAACAAATATCTTGAATGAATGATTTAATGATTCAATCGAAAAACTTCAAATGTTCATTACAGGATGAATCAGTGTTTTAAACAAATCTCTTAAATTAAAGATTTGACTCATTCTAACTGAATGAATGGAGAAGTTTTTGAAAAAAAAGTATTTTGAACAAGTTCCTGTATACACTTTATTTTCATTTATTTTCAAATTTCTCATATAAATGGCTCAATTGCTCATTCTTAAAAACTTACATTTGTTTAATTATGGATGAATCAGTATTTATGAACAAATGTAACAAATGAATGATTCACTTGCTCACTCAAAAACATTTCTTGCATGGCAGGATGAATCAATGCTTTTAAACAAATCTAAAGAAGGAATGAATGAATCAATGACTCACTCATAAAGGCATATTAACTTGTTTCATTATAGTGAACTATAAATGATTCAACTACTCACTAAAATCTCACAAATTAATGAGTTAATAACTCACACCTAAAGATTTAATTTTCTTTGTAACTAGATGAAAGAATGTTTTTGAACAAACCTACTAAACAAATGATTTAATGACTTTCATATATATCTAGATTTACAGAGGAAAGAATATAAAGTGTCAACAAGATGGAAAGTACATGAGGTTTTTCAGAGAATTAAACAAATGTGGTTTTAGTATGTATAAACTGCAAAATCCTACAAAATTTCCTGTTGTTTCTTTTGTGAAAAACAAAAAAATAATACAACACGGCTGGGAAAACAGGACTAAAATAATACATCTGTTATATACAAATTCTAAACAGGTCAAACTAACAGTCAATGCAAAGGGATTGCAGATTTAACGCCAGCACACCCTACTTTTTACTTTTCTTCAGAAAAGATTCTCCTCCAGATTTGAACCATGAAAATGGTACAAAACAAGGTTTTCGATCAAACTGTCAAAAATATACATGTATGTCTCTGATAACCTTGGGCTCGTTTTTCCAATTAAACTTGCCTTCACTCTTGTGGAAAGATGCTGCCTGTTGGCACATCAGAAAACACGAAAGCAAAAGGATGTGCACACACACCTGCACTCCACACAACATAGGATCCAGAGAGAGAGAAAAAATAAATTAAACTTAATTAGAAAAGTTTCACGTTATGCCCTGAAGAAATGACAAAACATGTCACCATAACGCAACTCTAATATGAAGACAAATATCCGAAACCACTGGTTCGGTTGCTGTTCCTAGCACTCCAGTTCTTCCAGCAGAGCCGCGAATCACGTTTTATGCTCTAAATTGGCTTTGGGTCTCCGATGAGCATCTGCTAACCTATGAAGGAGCAGCTGGAGGCCAAAACGGAAAGCTTTATCTCTAATGGCAGCATCCTGGCAGCCGCTCTGTCCCAAAGCCTCCAGAGAGAAGCGGCACTGCAGAGCGGACAAGATCCCCGCTTTGAAGACCACATAAGGAAGGCTTCAGCTGTGCGACCCCTGTAAGATAATTATCAGGGCTACAAGGTCCAATTGGTCACATTGCTAAATGCATTAATTAAAACGGTCAAAAATAAGTTAATAAAATAACAGGGTCCCGCGCAGAGCACTTTAATCATTTCTTCAAGGCAGAAATCTGTCCTAACTGATGGTGTGAAAATGAGAAGAAGAAGAAAAAAACCGATAGACGGTGTCAAAGAGTGCACCGCTTCTGTCAGATCTAAGAGCTTGAGTGCATGAGCTAACGCAAGTGAAGTCGAGAAGGGCCTCATGAAAAATAGTTGAGCTTTGTCAAAACCAAAACGACAGGGTTGGGGAACGGGTGTTCCAGTCATTACTCTGCTGCAGTGCCAGGGCACCTCAATTCACAAGAGAACGCCAGAAAGACGAGCACAAAAGAGCCTGGCAGGGAAGAATGGATCGGCCTGTGTGTGGAAGGAGTGTGAAAGATTGAGTCATACCTTCAAAACCTGGACCTGGCCTTCATTAGTGATGTCGCTCAGGAGTTCACAGAAAGATCTGCAGAGGGCTTCCGCATAGTTCTGGAGAAAGACCAACAGATGATTGTAAACACAATCATTCCTGTTACGCATTAGAGCTGCTCATTATATAAAAATTATTGAAAAATCTAAAATGTGGTTATTTTCATACAGTAGGGAAAATAAGTATTGAACATGTAATTTGTTTTTCCTGGGAATAATATTTCTAAGAAGCTGCTGACATGGAATTTAACCAGGTTTTGGTAAAAACCCAAACAATACAAACAAAAAAATAAAACAAAACCAAAAAAATGAGTTATGTGTAATAACAATGGAATGACACAAGGAGAACGTGCCGAAGTGTATTTAACACTTTATATTAAAGGCTTTTTTGGTCATCGCAGCTTAAAGACGCCTCTCATATGGAGAATAAAGTCACATGCATTGCTCAGGTGTGATTTTTTTTACAGACATTAACAGAGTGTAAAAATCTTGATGGATCTGTAGGTCTCATCTATCAAATCTAATCTAATCGATTTTCTATTGGATTCGAGTCAGGTGATTGGCTGGGCCATTCTATAGCTTGATTTTCTTTCTCTGAAAGCATTTGAGAGTTTCTTTGGCTGATTTTGGATCATTGTCTTGCTGAAATGTCCACCCTGGTTTCATCTTCATCATTCTGGTAATATAGATGTTGGACTGAAGCAGCCAATAAAAAATCACAACGAGGAAGGGCAAACTACTGAAACATTTTAGCTGCTGTCTGCGCATTCACTGCCTTTCTATACCTCCCTTTTTTCATGTGTTTACATTGTCCCTTTCATTTCATTTTATTACACAAAACTCAATTTGTAAACTAACTAGTTTTCTTTGCATATATGGATTTATTTGGTTGTTACCAACATCTGGTAAAAATTTAGAGTCAGCAGCACCTTAAGAAATATGTTTTCTGAGAAAAATGGTGACGTGTTCAATACTTATTTCCCCCACTGTATTTATGGCAATGGTTCACAATAAATAAGTGAATAAGTGTGTTATAAATTTAGCAGTTCCAGTTAAATTTTCAGTTTGATAAAACTATGCCAGTAGAGCTGGTGATATACTGTATTAATTTTCGTTACTTTGTTTTAAGCAGGAGTAAAGCATGGCTGATAAGCAGTAAAGCATGGAATGATAAAATAAAAAAGGCAGAAGGAGAATTGTGATTATTTACTCACCCTCTTCTTATTCCAAACCTATTTTATTTTCATTTTTATGTTAAACATAAGAGAAGGTATTTTCAAGAATCTTGGAAGCCATTAACTTTCATTGTATTTCATTTTTACTATGTTGATGTAAACTGATTACTGGTTTGCAAAGTTCTTCAAAATATCTTCTGTGTTAAAAAAATAAAATAAATAAATAATAAAAATAATCAAATAAAAGTTTGCAACCACAAAATGGTAAGAAATCTGTCAGTAAATTTTTATTTTATTTTTGTGAATGATCACTTTTAATAACCATCAGTTTAATATAAATAAGTAGAATTTAAATAATTATTCCTTAAAACTCCGCTGAATAACTGAAGATCATTATTTTTTATAATCATGAATAAAATATTGTAATTTTGTGGTTAGGTTTATTAATATATGTAGTAACCGCTGCGTCTAACAATACCCCTTGGGTGTTCTTTAATCACTGCAAATCATGGCTTATTGCTTTCATAAAATATTAATACAAAAATGCTATTAAACAAAGATGACACACTTTGACAGTTTTCTTTCATCATAACATTACAGATATTGAAATGAATCTACTACTTTGACATTCTAACATGAAAAATTTAACATTTTGTTAAATGAAATATAAATGTAGCAGATGTTACACTTGTACATTTACCTCATTATCCAATACAAGTTTCCCCTAGAAAACATCTTGCTTTCATTTCTGACCATTTGATAGATTTTTATGGTGGCCACACACTGACTTTCAACCCTGATTTACTGGTTTCAGGTAACACAAGCCCAGTATTGGCACAATCTATTTGACGTATGGTGTTTGTTGACGTCAATAGGATTGGAAACAAGAATAAATAGCTTTATTGTAAAGTGTGTCACAGTGGACAACAACCATGTCCATGTTTCACAACATAAAGACTAAGACTAGTGTGTTTTTGCTTCTCTAAAACATGTTCTTTCACATTTCTGGTTTTGACCTGTTAACATGGTGATATGAAAGAGAGATGATGGTTTGGTGCTCGCATGCAATGGTGGAAAGGTGCATGAAGCTTTTATGAAGACAGCCAATTTAAAGAATTTTCATTAACACTTTCTATGAAGCTCATGTGTATAATGAATTATAATTATTTATAATCAATCAATCATAAGAATTCTGTAAACATAAAGAAAAGAAATCCTACAATCAATCAACATTTCATTTAAAAACAAAACACAGTGCATTTAAGTGTGCTTCACACAGGTGAGTGGGCTTGACAAACCACCCGTAGAAACACGCTCTCAAAAAAACAAAATAACAAAAAAATCCAAACAGTTCTTTCGTATATTTAGCACTTCTTATGTGTATTGCTATAGTGTATATTGTTGTCTTTGGACAAAAGCGTCTGTTAAATGACTAAATGTATCTATGAAGACACAAACCTTATACCGTACTATAATGACAGTTACAGCTACACTTATAACAGTGTTATTAATGTCATGTCATATTATTCACGGATTTATAAATATTAATTAGTCAGTCAGGATTGTATCTATAAAGATGCAGTCTGCAAAGTTAAAATGTTGTTAGACTCCTTAGAAAGTCAATATATTTTGTTCTGTCATATAAATTAATGGCTTTATATTGTTGATAAGAGCCCTATATGCTTTATAAATATTATTGTGGGTGATAATACAGTTACTAGCCTTTATAAATGCATCATTGATGGCTTTAAGCAATAAGTATTAATAACACTATTATAACTGTTACTATTATGTAGCTATAACTGTCATTGTAATACAATAAAATGTTTGTGGTGTCTTAATGAGTACATTTATAGAATGATTATAAATTATTCTAAAGCTTATAATTTATTATAAGCATGAGCTTCATAGAAAGCGTTAACGAATTGTCTTTATATTTACAAGAGTTGATTACTTGTCTCATGTTTTGTCTATGAAAATTAATCTTTTGATGTAATTTTGACATAAAAGCAAACAAACAAATAGTTCAACTTTTGAATCTACTTAAAATTTTTTATTTTAAGTAGAATTTAATCCATTAAAAAAACAACAACTATCCAATATATAGTTTAACTGAAAGTGTGATTGTATTATTAATTTATTGGAATTTATATTATATTGCACATAATACTTAATGTCAAGACATTTAGCCATCAATTACACAAAAACGTTTTTAAAATTAAAATAAGTAACTTTTAATTATGTTTTTTTGGCCATGTGCTTTCAGAATCGTTGGTTTCAACCCAGAAATGTTTTTTTTTTCTGTACATCTGTCAGCATTTATTTTTTTATTTCCATCTCATTACACTTGCGGTTATGTTCATGAATGAATTAAAACTTAGAAAAGACTTTGAAATTCATTTGAAATGTGATTCTTATTTTAGGATTATTTAGGATTATTTTTTTTAAAGCTTAAAAGCTCTTGCGCAAAAAAAAACAAAAAAAAAAAAAAAAAACCGACCCCTGCAGAAGTCACTGATTATGCACAGAATTTCAATAACTGAAATATCACACACCATTCTGTTCAGATTCACAACGCATTCATCTTTAGAGGAAGTGCAAATAAGGTTATGCTCACGCTGCCATTCCTGTCTTCTTTGAATGCCTAGTTATTTGAAGTCGGGGTTTTTTTGTGCCTACCTGTAAGAAATCTGTAGCTGAGAGATAAATGTAGGCATTGATGATCTGAAAGCATGTGCGCACGTTCTCCGAGCTCAGTTCTGAAATAGAGAAACAAAATAAGATTGATACCAGGGTGAAGCAATATCACAGAGCAATATCTCAGAGAGAAAAATAACAGTTAGGAGAGAACATGAGCACCGGCAGGCGAGACAGAAGCTGTGTGTGGAAAGACAGGAAAATGGTTACATTTCATATAACAAAACAGCAATGTGGAGCACAGACGACTTAAAACACTGCAACTCTGACTCATCCAGAACTCAAACTCCCACAGATGGAAGACAAGACAACAGGAAATAACTGCAGAGACAGACATTACACTCGTATGTCTCAACTTCTGCAGACTAGACAAAATAACAAGGTGATTTAAAAGAGGGATGAAGTACATTCGGGCGATATGTTTTTTTTTTCTTTCTTTTTATGTTCACCAAGGGTGGATTTATTTGACCAAAATACTGTTATTCTATTTTTATTTATATTCTTAAAAAAAGCTAAATTGCAATATACTTAATTAAAATATATAATAACTATCATATTAGAATACATTTATGGATGCTATGGAATTATACAGTATCTGATGAATTAAATGTTATATTTACCATTATATTTACATAACAAATAACTGTCAGTTTTGACCAACTTAATGCTTCCTTCAAGAATAGCATAAAATAAATTATATATTTTTTTTAAGAAAATGACAATTGGTCATTTGTTGTGATTGAAAATACGAGGTATTCTACCACATACTGATTTGTTAACTCTTTTGAAGTTACTACACACACACACACGCACATATACATATAAATGTATCCATTTCCTAGTGAATATGAGTAATATTTATTGGTGCATTTGAACAAAACAGATTTATTACATATATATATATATATATATATTTATTAATATAATTTAGAATAAATATATTTATAAAAAAATAATTTTTTACACAACATTAACACAATTTTATATAATTTTTGTTTATTTAGATTTTTGCTATTTTTGAAAATGTTATTTAATATTTTTCCCTAACATATACATTTTGAACCATTATTGTAAGTTATTTTGTTAGATTAGCTCCAGATTTGGCTTCAGTACTGACTAAACTAATGTATATGAACAAATATAATATTGTAAAGCATCCTATAGAAAATATTCATTTAAATGAGAGATTTGTGGGGGTGTACTCATATATGCTGAGCCCTGTGTATATATATATATATATATATATATATATATATATATATATTCATTTTCATTTCGGCTTAGTCCCTTTATTAATCTGGGGTCGCCACAGCAGAATGAACCGCCAACTTATCCAGCATATGTTCCCTTCCAGCTGCAACCCATCTCTGGGAAACATCTATACACACCCATTCACACTCATACACTACGGACAATTTAGCTTACCCAAATCACCTATAGCGCATGTCTTTGGACTTGTGGGGGAAACCGGAGCACCCTGAGGAAACCCACGCCAACACGGGGAGAACATGCAAACTCCACACAGAAACGACAACTGACCCAGCCGAGGCTC
The DNA here is from genome assembly GCA_903798125.1 of Danio choprae. Lineage (NCBI taxonomy): Eukaryota > Metazoa > Chordata > Actinopteri > Cypriniformes > Danionidae > Danio > Danio choprae. The sequence goes on from CAIGQW010054459.1 coordinate 5,029,572, forward strand.
GAACCAGCGACCTTCTTGCTGTGAGGCGAACGTGCTATCCACTGCGCCACCGTGAGGCCCATATATATATATATATATATATATATATATATATA
>CAIGQW010054459.1:5037512-5059113 GCA_903798125.1 Danio choprae
AAATACACTTAGAAAATAACTTTTTAGAAACACTTATTCTAAACCAAATGCTATTTAATTTAACGTCAATTAATTTCTTTATGATTTGGTAAATTATTTTAATATACATATATACAAAATTAATATTAAATACCATAAAAAATAGACAGAAAAAATGCTAAACCTTTAAAAAATAATAAAATACCATTATAATAAAACTACCAAAAATAGTTTTCATGTGGACAATAAGTAATTTATGTTCTTTGTTTCTACTAAGAAAATACTGCCCTGTTTAGATGCATTTCTCTTCATTTAAAAAACCAAAGCTATAGTTCAGACTTCAGACATATAATATAATATAATATTATATAATATAATATAATATAATATAATATAATATAATATAATATAATATAATATAATATAATATAAGTGTAAGAATGAAAATGATTATATGCATTTGTTTATATGGCAAAACATGTCTTTTTCACCAAGAAGGTCCATACAGATTTCAAAGGCAGATACTGATAAGATCAGGGCCTGGTGTCTGGACTTTGGGGGTTTTACGATGTGGTCATATGTTGATTGGTCAGTTTGTATGTCTCAGCATTTGGGCTTTGGTCACATGGTCAAGAAAGATACAAAATAGTTGGTAATCTTTGCTCTGGCTCTTTCTTTCCCTTCTCTGCTCCTCTCCAGCTCTGGAGGTTATCTTCTCTTACTCTACTGCTATCAGTCTATCTTTGGGGCCTACTCTCTTTGTCTCTTTCTCTCTCTCCCTCCCCTGTCTCTGCCTCTCTCAGGTAACTTTATCTTACATTTAAGCTGGGTACAATTTATGCCATATGTTTTTCCATCATTTCATTTTTAATGATTTTATACAGTTATTTTTGTAAGTAATTCAGTTGTAACCATAGAGAATTATTGTTAATAAATAATTTCATTTTCAAGTATTTGTGAATTACTTTTGATTTACATCAACACCTAATTGGCTCCATATTGCAATACAATACAATCACATAACAGCAACGCTCTCCCACATTTTTAGCTATTAATACTGCCCTTATTTCCGTTTTTGGTATAAGATTGTAGAAGGAGGGTTTGACTAGAAATGTACAGTTTTTCACAATCATACTGATAACTTTTTAGTCATTCGGCAAACTACAACTCGAACCGCTGTAGTTAAAAATACCATTCCTTACATAAGTGATTTTTTTTTCTTCAAAATAAATATATATATTTCCCATATCATCAGTCCTTAAGCACTGAAAAAAATGCACCTTGCCATAAATCACAAAGGTAAAAAAAAATTAAATAAAAATAATAATAACACACCAGTCAAAATAACACCAAGTAGAGGCAAAAACAATCTTAATATCTCTGCTCACTGACATTCCCACAACTAGATTTCAGTCTGCCAGCGTCTATACTGGTGTCATCTGGAATATTTACACAACTAACAAAGCTCTGCTGTCACAAATCAAGAAGTTCATTACATTCCTGAAAACCTTATTAAGCCAAGTGTCAAAATTTCACTCCACCACACAGAGTTACAGCCCATAATGATATACTGATCTCATGTCATTCTACAGGTCTGGTAGTGCAAAATAAATCAACCCAAGCAAAACGTGTAGCCCCATTTAGAGAACATTATACATCACAATTAATTTCAGATATACGTTGTTAACAGTCCTGCCATTCGTCATCCCTTTCGAAGCTTGATTTTCATTGAAAAACTCTGCCAGCTCCGTATGACGTCAATTAATGGCAAACAATGGCACTTACATAAATCAGAATAAAACCACTTAGAGACAAACACAATCGTAATGTCTGCATTCATTTCTATTAATGCAGTTTATGTAAAGATGCCTTGGAGGACCACAAAAGTTACATCTGAGAACTATAAAATACTCTTTTTTTTTTTCTTTTTTTTCCGGGAAAGAACAAAGTGCTGAGATTCTTTGAAATCTATTACTGATGCCACAGGGAACTGTAAAATGAATATTTGTGGAGCTTGTGTTCAAATCCATGTTTGAGCGTAATTAGCAAGGAATTCTTGGTCTAATGCAGTCAGACTGAATTATGAGCTAATCCTGCTCTGACTAAACCCTGCTCCCGCTGAGAATATAATGACCAGTCCATTAAGGCATGATTAAACTCCTGTACAGCCTCTTCAAATCTTTCTCCTTTTTTCCAGTTTCATGTCAGATTTATATAGGCTGTATAAGCAAACTGAATGGCAATTAAATAGCCTTTAAAACATTAACTGTGAACTTCTTTAAGTGCTTTAGATCTTGGTGATATAAAAAAAACACTTGATGTAACTTAGAGAGTCTAAAAGTACTTTTTGAAAGCAGTATGAGCAGCACTAGAATATAAATGTGCACAAATACATATTTTTTAAATTACTGGTGATTAAAATGAAGCCTGGTTATGGTTCACGTAAGTTAAAAGTCTCAGAACAGCACTCAGACATCAGGCATGTACAAAATAGCTAGGCAGAGAGCAACCAAATCAAACTGAATGTGTTTAAGCCATTATTTAATTAACATAAAAGCCCCTTTCACACAGTAATACTGGTAAATATCAGTAAAATTACTGGAACAACTTAACCAGTACATTAAAAAATGCGTGTGTTTTTTTTTTTCTGGGAAAAGCACCATTCACACGTCCATTACAAAATACTGGTAAATTCTGACATCATTAACCAGAAATTACCTCTAAATGGCTGTGCTTGTATTTGTAAACATTAAAGGTGATCCATTTATTTTCTTGAAGGATTCATTTTTCTTTGAAACTTTTGCATTCAGGCATTTGCTTTTGTCCCAGAACCAAACCAAAATATTAAACCACAGAAGGAAAATGTTGTCACCAACATCTGAAGGCTGAAGCGCTACCTGCAGCTGAAAATAGTAATGTTTACACATTTGACTACGCAGATGTCTGTGCAATGGACATGGGCAATTCTGACGTTATAGAGTTTGGAAAAGCATTGCAAACAACTCGGATGAAGAGATGTGAAGGAACACTTTTTGCATGTGGAGAGGTATGTTTGAGTATGAGCCGCAGCTTTGCAAGACTCTCGTTTAAATGAAAGACTACTGGTCGTGTTGCTGTGATTAATAATAAATCTGATTGATAAGCCGCAACTAAAAGTGTATGTCTGTATTTTCCTAAACAGCGCAGATGTGAATAGCTGTGTCATTGATATCAGAGTAGAATTCTGGGAATTTACTTGTAATGTCACAACTTCTTATTCTGAAAAAATAAAAATAAAAAGTATATATAATAATATTTTTTAAAAAGGGCCTGTTCAGGCGTTATCTGCAATTTAGCAGTAATTTTCGAGAAAAGTATGTATGTGTGAAAGGGGCTAATGTCCAAAACACAAAGCCATGTAATCAAATGAAACGCGTCAAAATGAAAATTCTGTGACAAAAACAAAAATTCTGAATGCACTTGGCCAGAAACTGAAACCGAAAATGATTAGTATTCCTCTTCCACCATTTTATTTTTGTTGTTTTTTCAGCTTAAATTGTATTTTTGGCCATTTTTCTCTTTTTGATAATTTCCGGCTGCCTAAAATTTGGTGCATCCCTACATGTAATGAGATTCATCCATGTATTTTGGGATACTTCCTATAAAACTAGGAAACTTAAATGCTTCTCAATGTATATTGTAAAACTGTTTAGTAAAGTAGGAGTGATGGTTAGTGAGAAAAAACAAGCTTGGTTCAAACAAGCGGTGATGTTTTTGTTTAGCTTTTGGCATGTTTGACATTTAATATTTCTCATTGGCATCCAAAATTGCAATGCTTACCAGTTGGTAAATTATTTGGCAAATTGCTAGTGGCCCCAGTGCAACCTCTAACAAAATTTAGTCATACTGGCAGGAAACAAGGTCACAAAATGCAAACATTTAGTTTCGGTCTGGAGCCCTGCTAATCATGATTAATCCGTTCAGCAATGCCAAAATAAATGAGGTAGTGAATGCCTTCGTTTGCCAGGAGGGAAAAGTTATTACTATTCAAAAATGTCTGAAAAATCAGTAAAAAATTGACAATAAAAAAAGCTTATTATGAAGCTATGTGAAGAGTAATTACACTGGGGGATGGATACAAGGTCTTGCTTGTTCACCAAAGCGGAAAACAAATCTCATAATTTTGCCCCTCGTGTCAGCTAATATCCTTTAAATATTCAGCTATTGTTCCTTGCTCCATTAAGACATTAAAAGCTGATTTGAAGCCTTGTTCAAAAGTGCAGACGGCCAAGGGCTCCAAATGCCCTAAGGCACAGAAACAAAAAATAAAAAGCCTGTCAACTGAACAGATGTGCAAGGCATTGATAATGCATTTAGATGTGAAAATGAAACAAAACAATCACAACTCTATAAATCTTTCACGCGGCTGCCATCTTGTTCCACCGACATTAAATCAAGCAAAGCAACCTCTCAAATAACCAACTCAAGCCTCAGTGAACTTTTGTCATTCAATTATTTCGGAAAAAGGTCACATGCAAGCTATAGCTTGAGGCAACCAACCTAATGTTGTACATACAATAGCAACACAAATTATTACTGAAATCACTGTACAAACACACACAAAAAAATAAAAAAGAAACACAAATATGCTAATATGCAGATATTCCTTTCCCATCAATACTAAAAGATAGAAAGTTTTACATATGCATCCGATGGCTTTTTACAGAGGTGATGAATATGCAACATTAGTTTAACTGCAGAAAATTAGATGTACCCTGTGAAGAGACACACCTGTGTTTTAAAAAAACAAACAAACAGAAAACTTATTTTGTGCTGAAAATTATGTAAATTATCTGCATTTCAATACATATAAATGGTATAAATCTCACTGGTTTTTCCTTGCCAGAGCTTTTAAGCACCATAATGTAGAAACCATTTTTCATGCATTATATGACAAGCTAAAAGGTGTTAAAAGTTCTGACATCTATGCATATTATAAGTGCTTGTCCAGCTTATATGGAACACGGTAATCTTTTTGTTCAGATGAATTAAATCTTTGATATAAGAGGAGAAAAAAAGGCTTTGTTTCAAACTGTTTCTCCCAGAAGGATATTAAAGTGATCCAGATTTTCAAATAGTGCCATCATTGTTATGATGATCATATACCGTTCTCTTTGTAGAGTCCATTGTGGAACAGACATGCAAATGGCATGCAAGACAAAAGAAAAGTCAGAGATTTCCACTAGTAAAGACATTTCAATTCATTCAGTCTTACTGAAAATCAGATCTCCTGACCAGAAATAAATGAGACTGAAATAGATTGTAAAAATGTGATCTGCAGAGAGCATCAGCAAGATGAGACCGTGACCTTAAAATTCATTTAAATTCAACCTTTAATTTAACAGTAATATTAGTATTTTAATTAAATGCACAATAGCAAAAAGTAGTTTAAAATGCATTCAGGCATGTACAGGATCTATAGATGATCTGCTAAAGTTTAAACTGAGCATCAGAATGGAGAAGAAAGGCACCATGCCGTGGCTAAAATCCCCTTGGCTGTTATAAATTGACTGTAAACCGCAGCTTCACAGGGCTTGTTGCTTTTATAAAATGGTTATTCCATAGCAAGGAATCACAAAAAATAAATAAATAAATAAATAATTAAAAAAATAAATAAATAAAAAAAAAAATCACTGGATTTAAGGTTACATTTACACTATTGCAAAATGTTTGATCATGCCTGAGCATTTCACATGCAAACAATTGATGATAGCATTGCTGACACCTTAGCCTGCAGTTAAACAAACATATGAATGAAGAATTACAAAAATAAACAATGGATGGATGGATGGATGGATGAATGAATGAATGAATGAATGAATGAATGAATGAATGAATAAAAAGAATGAATAAAAAATGAAGGAATACATGAAAGGATGGATGAATGGAGGAACGAACGATTGAACGAAAATACTCTGCAATGCTATGTAACATTTGGTTGCTAGATGATTATGAAAACTTTATTTGTTTTAAATGAGAAATGCTTGTTTAGCTTTGCATAAATTTGGCTAATGTTGTTTATCATTAATGCAATGTGTTCAATTTAGTGTTTAATTTATTCATAGTATGCACACATTTTCAGATATTCATCTTGTTCTTTTTTCTGGTTACAGAAAAATATTTAAGGTTTTGTAATGAATTTTCTTATAATTTCCATTTTTTTTTATAATTGAATACAGAATTTTGTATTAAAATTACAGATACATGCATTTTCAGTTTTATTTAAAGTAAATAGAACTTTAAATAAAACTGAAAATGCATGTATCTGTAATTTAATTTTATATAGGCTACAGTATTGAACATTATGTAGACATTTTATTGCTACTTTTACATTAGTTTTCATCATGCAGAGCGGATGGAGGTCTTGTCTAAAACATAGCAGAAATGCCAGTATGGACGGAAATTGATTTAATTTGAAACATTTTCATTGTAAACATGGCCTAAGTGATTTTGAAGGAGCCAAATGGGCTGGTCGAAGCACTTCAGAAAATGCTGATCAACTGGGATTTTCACACTCAACCATCTCCATGGTTTATAGAGCTCAACAAAATTAGACAACAGAAGATTGGGAAAAGGTTTCCTGAACATTCAGGTAGAATTTGGTATAAAAAAGATGAAATCCCAGATCCTTCCTGCCTTGTATCAATGACTCAGGCTGCTGGTGGTGTAAAAGTGTGTGGGAAATTTTCTTTGTAAACTGTGGGCGCAGCTTAGAATGAGTGGAACATCATTTAAACACCACAGCCTACCAGAGTAATTTACCATGAAAGGGAAAAAGAAAGTAGTGCCACAAATGAGCTGATATTATTCAGACATTAATGACCCCCTTTATCATGAGTTTTGATAAAGTGTGTATTTTGAGTCAATTTCATAGTATATTTTATTGGCAGATTATACCTGTAATTATTTTGCTGGACACTTGAAAAAATATTCATACTATTAAGGTCTTTTGACTTGTAGGGCAGTATCATTGTTCACTTTGTTCATACCTGAGGACTTGTGGTCTTCCATAATAGATACCCCTTAGATGAATTTGCCAGATGTTTTGCCCCAACAAAATATCCAACCCACAACTGTACAGGGTTCTAACTTTAAGCCAAATATCAAAGTCCCTGACTTTTTACTGACTTTCACTAACTAAAAAGCTGAATTTCCATGACATCTACTTAACAGAAAAACAGGCCTTTGTTGTGCTTCTATATTAATGACATAGTATTAAACTAATATGTGGAAACATTGGCATAATATTAAAATGGTTTTCGCTTGAATATAATTTTGCATGACTGTAATAGCCACTATCATAGCATCAATTGATAATTTATCTCAGATTTTGTATAAAAATAATGGGTGCAAGGTGCTCTCTCCTATATGTGACAGCTCGATAGCTTTTTTGCCATCACTTTTTAACATCCAGTCTTTAAAGTAGCAACTGTGAAACCAAAGCTTTTAACATTTATATCATCCTGTCACGCTAGCCTTAGTTAAAAGGTATAATAACCGTAACAACAGGTGTGAAATAGAACTTTCAGTTTTGGTTGAACTATTTCTTTTAGATGGCTTGGACATGTGGTAATGATGGAGCAAGACTGAATCCCGAAAATTGTATTTAAAATTAACACCACTGGGCAAAAAAAAACCTGGCAGATACTAAATCAACTGGTATAGAACTGTGGTACAAAAGCTTCAAAAGATGAACATGCTGTATGGAGAGAAGCACAACATGCTGTCAAGGACCGCATGCAATGGAGAGACCTCTCTGAAGCCTTATGTGCCACAGGGGATGAAGAGAAGTAAGTAATGTCCATATACCTTTGAGCCCACAGTATGGTCAGAAAAGAAGAGCAGGTATCATATTCACGTTCTACACAACGGTGATTAAATAGCTAATGCATTTGCACTAGGGGTGTAACGGTACATAGAGGTCACGGTTCGGTAGACGGTAAAAATGCTGAGTTCCACACAATCAATTTAAGTAGTGACAACAAGAAGGAATTAAGTTAACTTATTATTTTTTATTTTCTTTTTACAAATGTAAGTGGACTGAACATAAAACAATTACGTTGTCCCCAAAAAGCCTCAAGAATTGTGTTGTTTCAGCTGATTTTAAATAAGTAGTTTGAACAAACAGTAAATGTAATCTTTTTGAAGGTATGTCTCTCGGTTTTGGGGTCACAGTTTGATTTTGTTTGTTTTTTTTTGTTGGGGGGTCCACATTGCTTGGCTTTTCTGTTTACTGTTTAACAGGCAGAAGTGTTTTATCACAGTCAGCTACAGAACTGAAATGCTACTTGTGCTGCAAAAGTACAATCTAAAAAGAATAATGAAAAATAAAACGTTATAATTAGACTGTGTATTAAACTTTCAAAGGTTGAGCCCAACCCTCTCCTAACAACAGAAAAACAGTAATTGTACATAAAATAAGTAAGCTTCTATGCTGAAATCGAATGAAAATGCTAGCACTGACTGGAGGTCCGTTTATAACAGCAGGTGCAGAGGACAACAACTGTTCAGTCCTGTGCATGTGTGTAGAGAAAGAACTTACTTGAGCACGAAATGAGACAGAATATTATTTCCAATGTTTTTCTATATAAACACGATTGACAGATGTGCATGACCACTAGGGTTGTTACGATACTGGAATTCAGTACCAATCGATACTGAAGTTTTAAAAACGTATATTTCCGGCTGCCATTTGAACTCTACGGAGCATGTTCTTAAACAGCATTGATTTGCCATTGTGTTCACGTGCTCAACACATATTACTGTGATTGGCCGTGAAGGTCATCAGTTCACCAAACTCACAGCTGTTTACTGAGTGTAACCACAGATACAGGGACACTGGAGTGTTTCAAAGTCACGTCGATCAACTGGCTTGATTTTAAGCTAACATATGAGCGATCCGCTGATGAATCGTGGCTTTAAAATGCTCCAGTGTCCCTGTATCTGTGGTTACACTCAGTAAACAGTTGTGAGTTCTGTGAACTGATGAGCGTCACGGCCAATCACAGTCATTTCTGTTGAGCACATAAATGCAAAGGCAAATCAGCAACCCAGGCTCATTCTGATTACGAAAAGCCCTCTACATAATTCGCCATCTCCAGAAATCTACATAGGGCTACGTTTTCAGAATGAGCCTATGTTGCAAATCAGCGCTGTTTAAGAACGTGCTCAGTAGTGCTCAAATGTCAGTAAGAAATGGACGTTTTAAAAAATTTCAGTATCGATTGGTACAGAATTCCAGTATCGTGCAACCCTAATGACCACTCGCGTCTTCTGCAGCACCACTCACATAAGTGGTGCTCATTAATGTCAGTCACATAACAGTGAACCAATCAAAAGAACTTGCTTGCAAGCTTCTGTCTACCAAGTTGACATGACAACAGCAACATGGCAGAACTATTTCTAAGCGCTGCGTTTTCAGATGCAAAGACATGTTCCTTGTGAATGGCTGCTAAGTTGTTGCACTGCAGTGGTCTTTTCTGTCTAATTCCAGTGACTGCACATCTCTAACCACTGTATTCACCGTGGGAGTGCATGAACTGAACCATCACCCCCGTACCATGGTGGTTCAGGATGAATACATATACCATAACACTCATAATTTGCACTCATTTGTGTCCCTATGGGTATGCTGGTCTGAAAATGAGGTATTTTGAGGTGCATTGTTATTTTGAAGCAACTGAAATTACCGCACCACTGACCAAGTAAAAGCAGGTCTAAAGTCAATGGCGCATTTTTCGGGGTGTTATTTAAAGAGCGTGTGGCGGTAGGTGATATGAATAGGTGGGTCCAAAACATACCCATAACTTATTAAGAGAATAAGGACAATGCTTTTAGACCATGCACTGGGCACAAACCGTTTTTCCCAACCTTAAAATAGCAAAAGTGAATTTAGACACTCTCCAGCTTTAGACCATGTTCTTAGACGATTAAAATAAAGCACACCATGTGACAAACCTCAAACAATAAGCATGTTGATATATGCAAACACAGTGGCTTGAGACTTAATTAATGTTTTAGGTTTAAAACAGCAATAGCGATCTGTTTCCACAAGAACATGTAGTATTCCTACCAATTCTGCCCTTGTCCACAGCCATATTTATTTGAGCAGTGCTTTTAAGAAAACAAGTTTAGAGCTTAAAGAAAACAAGATCATATCTGCCTCTGAGGGCTTGTTATGAAATACAGACGCCGCTCCATTTCCAGCATCTCTCATGGGCACTGATCTTTGCTAAAGGCTTGTGGCTATGACTCTTTGACAGCCAATAAACACTACTAACAGGCTGAGCATCTAGGCCAAGTTTTTTTTTTTCTCAATGAAAACGAGGAGATTCAGTCCAAGAAGCAGATGGTGTGTTCTTTGATTAGATGAAATCCAGACAAACTGCATATCTATAGCATGAAACGCATACAGTAGCAACAAACATTCAGAAAAAAAACAAGCATGAAAAAGTGCATAATCAGCAGTTTCAACCGAGAGAGAGTCAAGAAATATTCTTCCATCTTCTGGACAAATATATATCCGTCAAAGGGTTGTTAAAATGTCCATGAGGGGGAAGTCAAATTTGGCTTGAGAAAAGCTTTTGCTGCTGGGGTCAACAAAAAAAATGACAATTCGCTGAGTTTTTCTACTGTGGGGCCTGATAAAACTGGGGGAGGAAAGAGGGACAATTCCAGCACTGTCAAGATCATCAACCGCTGCCATCAGTAACAGTGAAATAACTCACCACAGAAACATATTTCTTTAAAAAAAAGCAATGAGTTTTCTGCCACTGTGAACTGCTGTAAGTAAAGCAAACAGGCTTAGGCGTCAGCCCGATGGCATTTCACACATGTACCAGTGTGCTATTGAAATAACCACACAAACAGGTAGAAAATTTCCTAGGGTTATTAAAACCATCGCAACGATCTGGCATTTAAAAGGCAAATCTCACAGCCTTAAGTCTACTAATTATGGGGTTTCTGTTGTGTATGTGTGTGAATTCGCACAGTGACCTCATCCTCTAGAGTAGGAGTATTTACACCGCTAATGAAGCTCTGCTGTCACAAATAGAGAAGTTCATTACATTTCTGAAAATCTTATTAAACCAAGTGTCAACATTTCCATTATGGGCTCTCTAACCCCGTGCAGGATATAAGAAAAGTCGGTGAACTCTGCAACTCTGCAGGTCTGAAGCACAGCGTAAATGTGTAACGCACCAGCACAGCCCGCTAAACAGCACCATTAAAACGACATTACATATTACAGTAAACATCAAATGTGTTCTTAAAGGTGCTGCCTCTATTTTTCATACATGGTTAAACAAACAGTAACAACTTCTCATTTACTGTTTCTTGACAATAGCACAACTGCTTGGCCTAGCAACTGCCATACATAATACAGATTTTTAGGCATTTTTTAAAAACACCTAACAAGGGTATTTGAAATTAAAGTAAACACAACCAAACGATCTACATTAAAATATACCCCATTTTAACAATAAACAGTAAATGTAACAGAGTTCACAGAAGGTCCTTGAATGTAGCTTTTAGAAATGAATAAGGTCTGGATGAGCTGGAAAATAGACTGGAAAATTAAGCTTAAAAGCGCATGAAATGAAAAAGGAAAGGAGCTACATGCTTTGGCGCATGAGGAAATAATATAGAAAAATGAGAATCTATTAGTAGTAGCTACAATCTTTTAAAAATTGGTTGAATACCTCTATTATAAGATAATATCGGATAATTATGTTTTTAGGTTGGACATGATAAAAGCTTGAATAGTTCACTGTAATTATTATTAAATAAATATATTATATACTGTTATATGTTGATTCATTTGTGTTCTGTCTGCATTCAGTTTTTAGACTGCATTCCTTTTACATTGTTAATATTATACTACACTCACTTTTACCTTCTTCGTTTGTTCAAACTTCTTATTTAAAATGAGTTGAAACAACACAATTATTAATACAATAAATTTATAGTCAATTAACTTAAATTTGTAAAAACAATTAAGTTAACTTAATCGATTTGTGTTGGGACAACATGAAGGAACTGTGTGGAAATCAGCATGATTTTTTACAGTGTATAGTCTGTTCATAATCCAAGAAGAAAGAAAGAAAGATGACATGCTTATACAACTTTTCAGCTCAAATAATGCATATTAAAATAGCTTTAAATTGAATAATGTACATGATTTAGTGATTTTAATGTTGTGCTTTTTAATCCACCTTCTATAGTAAAAACTTTAACTTTTTTAAGCCAGATTTAGTGTAAAAAAAAATAAAAATCAGTGAGTGGTGTTTATTCAACACAATTGATGTATGGTTAGAATAAGGATTGATTTAGGCAGAACATAGTATTTGCAAGATGTAATTGCTATCACTGTGCAAAGACTGTGCAGTGAGTTACATTGTACAAGGAAAACTTCAGAATAATGTCACGGAGTTCAATCATTACATCGTGTGAACAACACAAAGCATATGTTTCTGTCTGAGCACACTTTGGGGAGAGAGATAATGCAATAAAGGTGTTCACAAGCTTACTTATTGCAATTAAAATCAGCATATGCCACATAGTTGAATATGATTATGGTTTCTATGATTATGAGCTTAATCACATCAGTTTGGCTAAATGAGGTGGTTTAATTGCAATGTTGCATAAATCTGAACAGATGTGCATGTTCAGCACTCTATACTACTTTTTTGTTTTTGTATACAACAAGAAAACATATTAATGTTAAATATTAACACATTCATTTGCCTATTTTATAAAACAATAATAGGTTAGGTTAAAATAAGAACAGGTTAGACTTTTTAATACCGCATTACAGGGCAGTGTAATTCTCAGCATTTACAGTACTTATATACCTTAATAAACCTAAAACTGCACCTAACACTAAGAAAACAAATAAATATCAGATATTTGGTGTTAAATCCCATAGATTAGCTCTAGTACATGCACCATTTATAACAATGAAAATGTCCAATTGAGCATTTTTAAAAGTAGTTTTAGTAATCAACATTATGCCACAGATACTGTTAACTGAATTTAATAGCTAATTAAACAGTAAATGTATCTTAGTGATGTCCAAAATTGGATTTTTGCCAGCATCTCATAAGCTGATAATTTTAAACTAATCTTGTTGAATTGAGTATTCATTATTGTCCACATATTAAAAACTTTACCTTTGAATATAGGCAAAAATTCAGTTCAAGAAGACCAGACTGCTGACCCATTCTTATTATTAGCAGTCCTGAAGACAAATGTGTTTTTGCAGGCTCATTATAAATACATGATCTTACCAGCAAGATATGTCACTATAACTGTCTAATCGGATGCTAATAAATGCTTTATTACCACAAATTCCAACTGTTTTGTTTTCATTTAAATTAAGCACTATTTATGCTTTGTAAATTCCTTATAAATGTACAATTAAAGGCTTAGTTATATTCTAAACCACATATTTCAAAGTCAATGATAAATTATCTATGGCCCCCGGGATGATATTAAAATACTATTGAAACCGGGCTGCACGCCACAGCCGCCCGCTGGTGTTTTGCATGAACCGTTTGACACTACATTTCCCACAATGCAACGGTAGCCCCGCGAACTCACTGCAGCGCAGCAAGTGCGTCTCAGCTTCATTATTTGTCAGAAGTCAGAGCAGATGTCAACTTTCAGCTACCCCCGCCCCAAAAATGTCTAAACGGAAGGTGTACACTGAGAACAGGGTGTTTCAAGCCAGATGGGAGGCAGAGTATGTTCACGGAGGTAAAAGGCAAACCTGTGTGTCTTCTGTGTGGAGAAATATTGGCTGAAATGAAAGAATATAATCTAATAAGGCACTATGAAACATCTCAGAAACGTCCTCCGATGCTATTAATATTTATTTTTCAGTTGAATGGGAAAATTGCAGATCCACAAGAAAGAATAAAACTGATTTGATTTATTTTGTATTTTCTCACTTTACTATTTGAAAGCAGTGATTGGTAGGATCATAGAGCAGCACAACAGTGCATTTTCAGTTTATAATGCATGCAATTTCATTTATGCATTTATCTTGATATTAAGGAACATATTTTGATTTTGAAGGACATTTACTTTTTTGATATTAGCCTGTTGAAAATATTTTCCATTGAAATTATTGACAGAGCCATAAGAAAAAATTTATTCATTTAATGTACAGAACATGTGATTTTTCTTTGAAGGTGGTTCAATAGGCTATGTGCAATCATTTCAATATCTTTTAATAAACATTGAACCAGCGCGGCCCTCGGCTTGTAGCAAATTTGTATTGTTGGCCCTCTGTGATATTTGACTTTGACATCCCTGTTCTAAACAGAACGACCAAAGTAATTAAGAACAAAAAAATCATAATATCCAGACACAAAAATAAAACTGTATCATATAAAAATAAATATTTGCAATCTTATCTAAAAATAGAATACTACACTTTAAACATTGCTGAATAACAGGATTGTCAAAAAAACATTCATTCATTCATTTAACCGCTTTTCTGGGGCCGGGTCGCGGGGGCAGCAGTCTTAGGAGAGAACCCCAGACTTCCCTCTCCCCAGACACTTCCTCCAGCTCCTCTGGGGGGATCCCGAGGCATTTCCAGGCCAGCCAAGAGACATAGTCCCTCCAGTGTGTCCCTGGGTCTTCCCCGAGGCCTCCTCTTGGTGGGACATGCCTGGAACACCTCCCTAGGTAGGCGTCCAGGAGGCATCCGAAACAAATTCCCGAGCCACCTCAGCTGACTTCTCTCGATGTGGAGGAGCAGCGGCTCTACTCCGAACTCCTCCCGGGTAACAGAGCCCCTCACCCTATCTATAAGGGTGCGCCCTGCCACCCTGCGAAGGAAACTCATTTTGGCCGCCTGTATCCGAGATCTTGTCGTTTAGGTCATGACCCAAAGCTCATGACCATAGGTGAGAGTAGGAACGTAGATTGACCAAAAATCGAGAGCTTTGCCTTTCGGCTCAGCTCCTTCTTTACCACAACGGACCGGTACATCGAGCGCATTACTTCTTGGGTAACCACAATAACCACATTGTCTGCGAATAACAGAGATGAAATCCTGTGGTCCCCGAACCAGACGCCCTCCAGCCCAAGGCTGTGCTTCGAAATTCTGTCCATAAAAATTATGAACAGAACTGGTGACAAAGGGCAGCCCTGCCGGAGTCCAACGTGCACTGAAAACAAGTCTGACTTATTGCCGGCAATGCGAACCAAACTCCTACTCTGTTTATACAGGGACGACACAGCCCTTAACAGAGCGCCTCTGAGTCCATACTCCCAGAGCACCCTCCACAGAACGCCACAAGGGACACGATCGAATGCCTTCTCCAAGTCCACAAAACACATGTGGACTGGTTGGACATACTCCCACGGACCCTCGAGCACCCTGGTGAGGGTATAGAGCTGGTCCAGTGTACCACGGCCTGGACGAAAACCGCATTGTTCCTCCTGGATCCTAGGTTCAACCATCGACCTGATCCTCCTTTCCAGTACCCTGGCATAGGCTTTCCCGGGAGGCTGAGGAGTGTGATCCCCCTATAGTTGGAGCACACCCTCCAGGGTCCCCCTTCTTAAAAATGGGAACCACCACCCCAGTAGCCCCGTCCAGAGGTTCAGTCCCCGACCTCCAAGCAATGTTGTAGAGACGCGTCAGCCAAGACAGCCCCACAACATCCAGAGACCCAAGATACATGGGTGAATCTCATCTACCCCCGTTGCTTTGCCACTGGAGTTTACAAACTACCTCAGTGACCTCAGCTTGGGTGATGGGTGAGTCCACCTCTGCATCCCCAGTCTATGCTTCCTCAATGAAAGACATGTCGGTGGGATTAAGAAGATCCTCAAAGTATTCCTTCCACCGTCCAACAACATCCCCAGTCGAGGTCAACAGCTCCCCACTTCCGCTGTAAACAGTGTTGATGTGGAGCTGCTTTCCCTCCTGAGGCGCCGGACGGTTTGCCAGAATTTCTTTGGGGCCGATCGATAGTCTTCCTCCATGGTCTCCCCGAACTCTTCCCAGGCCTGAGTTTTTGCTTCCGCGACAGCCCGGGCTGCAGCGCGCTTGGCCCGTCAGTACCCATCAGCTGCCTCGGGAGTCCTGCAAGCCAACCAAGCCCTGTAGGACTCCTTCTTCAGTTTGACGGCATCCCTTACTTCCGGTGTCCACCACCGGGTTCGTGGATTGCCGCCCCGACAGGTACCACAGACCTTACTGCCACAGCTCCTTACGGCCGCCGATGTCAAAAAACATCATCAATATAATTATTTAACAATATATCAATATGATAAAACATTTCAGTGTTATTCAGCAATGTTTAAACTAACCAATTAACTGCAATTAAGAGATTTACAAAGGATAAATAGTCATTGAATAAATAAGGTCAAGGTTGATTTAAAGTTAAAAACCTTACAATCCATTTAGCTGTTTTTTCTACACTATGATCTACAATCCACATACAGGCAAAAATCATTTCAAGAATGAGCAGACTGCTGATCGGATCAAATTTTTAGCACCCTAGGCGTACAAGCAAGCACTTCCAGGTTTCAACTAACATATAGTGTGCATAACTGCCTGATGCCTATGTTTACATTTCAGTCCATTATCGCCACATTCATCAAACATTCCAATAATATCACGCATCCCTACTTTAAACTATATCAAGTCAGATTTGACGTGAAGTTAACTACTACAAAATACAAGTAGCACTTTTTTTTACACTGTGATATAGCAAGTAATCACAGAGTAACCAATTTCTCGATTCAAAAGCTTGATGTAAAACTAAATCCACTTCACTGTAACAGGACGCAAATGGCAGCAGCACAGTAAAGCAGCTGGGCATCACAGATTCAGTGAGAAAGAGACAGTAGCGTAAGTCAGCGGGAGGGCCGTGGCAGGAGTCTCTCATCCCAGACCCCAGCAGGTGAAGCGCTGCGAGCAGTGAGAGATGAGGAAAGTGAGCTGTTTGGCGCACAGCAAGGGATCTGCTCCCCTGTCGAACGCCGCTAAGAACACAGACTTACAACAGATGATGAGATTTCATCACCCAGGCAGATAAGCTGGCCGAACGGTGCTGGCTTAGAGCGACAACCTGAAACTTTTCTCTTTTTTCCTTTTTATACTTTCTGTCTCAGCGAGTTTTTCTTTTTAACTTCTCAGAGGTGCCACTTCCTATTTGCAAAAGCACTACTGCTAGTATAAGTATTCAGAGCAGAAATATCAAGGCAGTGCGATGATGTTGGGGTTGTCATAATGCTGAAATGCAGTTCATATCAATGCAAGTGCAATTGAAGTGTCTGAATGCATGACATTTATGAGTTTCGATGTAACAGAAAAAACTCCAGCCAATTAAAAACCTACAAATAATCAGCTTTGTTCATTCAGAGATGAAAATTAAGGCATTATTTACTCATCCGGGTGTTGGTATTGTGTTGTCGGGCTAATATAGTTTAATGAAGTATTTTTGTTAAATAACATATAACCTCTAGATACTTGGTATGGCATGTCACAAATTTGTTGTTGATTTGTCAAGTTTACTTAAACATTTATAAAAATTGAAGACATTTAAAGTAAAATATAATGAACAGAGTCTCCTATAATGCAAATGTTTAGAGAAACATTTATTATAGTGATAATAAGCTAATAAGCTGTGGACACTGAGTGACTTGCCACAGCTAAACCTAATTCCAAGTGACATGTTTTTAAAAGCTGTTTTACTGCCGTATATCCACAGCTTAAACCAATTGCATTCACACATGCACACACACATGAACGTGCAAGCACACGCAGACCTTTTTATTTTTTACAATGACTTACAATAAATTAAAAAGCATTAATATCTTTCTATACTTCAAAATGATCACTACTAAGCTCAGCTGCATTATAGACACTGTTCTATATGAATTATGCACACTCATTTTAGACACATACTATATTAGACGTTATATTAACAAACAATTAACGAAGACCATTAGCTCAATAAACTACTAAATAGCTGCTTATTAATTGTTAGTAAGGTGGGTTTAGGTTTTGGGTAGGATTAGGGGTGTAGAATAAGATCATACCTTACAACTACTGATGAACAATTAATATCTTAATAATAGACAGGTAATGATCCAGTAGTTAAGAGTGTGAATTGTGACAAACTAAAGTGTTACTAATTTTATTTATCTATTTATTTTTATTATTTTTTTGTAGTTCCAATGTCAGGGCTCCTACTTTAAGCCAAATATCAAATTCCCTGACTTTCAGTGACGAGAAAGCTGAATTTGCATGACATCTACTAAAAAACAGGCTGTTGCTGTTCTTTGCATAATATTAATATGGTTTTAGCTTTAATATCATTTTGCAGCACTTTAATAGCCTCTAGGAGAACAACAACGGATAAATTACCTCAGATTAAAAAAAATAATTATAATAATTAAAAAAAAAATGATAAAAATCGGAGGTGCTTACTGTTTGCGTGGTTTTGAAGTGCTCCTTCACCCATATTTGATAGCTCAATAGTACTTTACATTTAATTTTGTTCTGTGGTCTACTTTTTAACACCCAGTCTTGGTTATTTTGAAGCCAATGCTCCTAAAATATATATTACCCTGGCATGTTAGCCTTAATTAACAGGTGCAGTCTGGTGACATAGCATTTGACTTAGATGATTGCCAGTTGATGGTCATGAAAGGAATAAAATGGAACTACAAAAAGGCCTTACAACAACAACAACAGGCATGAAACAATGTAATATGAACACATGGTATAGAAAAATTATATATTGATAAATGGAAACTAAAATGTAAAGTGGCAAACAAAAAACCCTGATATTCCATGGCTTGAACAAAAATACAAAATAAAAACTCCCTGACTTTAAATGTCTGGAACAGACCTTTAAAATTCCATGACCCTCCAGCACTAACTGAACTGACTCAATACTGTACAATGACTGTCCCTGCTACAAATCTGACCAAAAAAAAATATACCAAAGAATCAGCACTTTCTCCATCTCTAGATGATACCGACTTAATTCCAGTCAGAGGTCACCCTCATTCCATTCCACAGAGAAAAATCTTTTTTTTTCTTAACTAGCTCCCGAAGAATGGATGAAAGAGACAGAGTCTTAACAGGCCTTCTTGCTAATATTACCATCAGCACCTGAAAGAGACGAGGACAGGAGAAATGAGCATGCAAATGGAAAAATCGCTTCAATCAGCTGCCCCTCTTTGCATTTCAATGCGCCCGCAGATGCTTTAATGAAATGCTTTCTCTTATTCTCTCTCTCGTACCGACCTCGAGCATCCCTCAACTGCGCATCTTTCTGAGGTTATGAGAGGTGTTGGCCTTACGCTTGAACAGCTTCTCTCGAGCGAACACTTCTGCGTGACATTTCCCAGAGGCTAGCAGGCGGTGATGCAAGCATATTTAATTACAGCACCCCAATCAAAACCGTTAATTATCTCATTCTAATACAACCCCAGGGAAGCGAAAAAACAGCAATTTTTTGCATCGCCTCAGTCACTCTGAAATCCATCATATTCCTGTTTCAGAAACAGTTCTATTACAACCAAAATAACATTTAAGTGAATTACGGAGAGAGAAGCGCTAAAGGAATCTGACAGGGCAAAATAAAGAGCTCAATAACTACACACCAAAACATGAAATTGCCTTCAGTTCCATTAATTGAATTACAGCATTAGGAATGAAAGAGCTGTATGATAAATAAGCTGCTGATTGACAATCAATCTGATTTGAAATAAAAAAAAAAACATTCCATTACAGGATTGAGGTCAACTTAGTTAATATTCAGCTGACAAGAACTGAGCATGTTGAATAGGATGAATTAAGTTCTGCTCTGGAAATTCAGCAGGAAAAATTCTGCTTTAGGCTGATCGGTATTAAAGGGATAGTTCACCCAAAAATGAAAATTCTGTCATCGTTTACTCGCCCCTCATTGGTTCAAAACCTATTTGAGATTCTTTCTTCTGTTGAACACAGAAGACGATATTTTGAAGAATGCTGTAATGTAATTTTTATTCCTACTATAGAAGTCGATGGGTGCCATCCACCAGCATTCTTCAAAATATCTTTGTTTGTGTTTAACATAAGAAACCCATAAAGAGTTAAAAGCACATGAGAGAGAACAAACGGTGAGTTAATTTTCATTTTAGGGTGAACTATACTTTTAAAAAGAATCTGAAAACTTCAAGGAATAGTTCATTCGAAACTGAAGAATCTAATTATTACTCACACCAATTTGTCCTTTTTGTGCGCCATAAAACTCATACGCCTGTAACTAAAAAAGCATAAAGGATATGCAAATACAGTTTTAGATTTGACATTTTCGATTTTATTAAATTGAGCTCTGGTGCAATTGCTCTACTAATTTGAACAAATGTGAAGACTGCTTTCTGAATCTTGGGCAACAACAAAAAAGTAGACAGAGATGCTAAAGAGACAGATTTCTTTCAAATGAACCATGGTGCGGTTTGACCAAAATGAAAGCAACATGGAATAAAGGCATCTCACAACCAAAATACGCATAACAAAGTCCTTTTTGAATCTTCAAGCTCATTTCTAAAATGACAATGTGCATGAGAAGGAGGCTAGGGCTAGATGTATAATTTTCTTCTTCTTTTTTTTTTCTATACCAAAAGATTAATTCTGATTCTTAAACTTTTTTTTTTTTTTTTTTTTTTTTTCATTTTTAAGGCCCTGTTCGATTAATTTCCAAAGATTTGGGGATTGTAATGTGGAGTAAAGTGTTACATTTAATACAATAGTGATCCCCATATCTCAGTATAAAAGAATAAAGATATAAACGGAAGAGCACATACAAAACACTGGGTTGTAATGCAACAAGGATTGCTAAATTAAGATATTTTCCAAACAGACCTTCCAGTTTTCTGAAGTTATTTTGTCTCCTGTAATTGTGCAATTCTCAGTTGAAATTATAATTTTGACAAATTTTTGTAAAATTGTTAATCTATATTATTAATCTATATTTTATATATATATATATATATATATATATATATATATATATATATTAAAATATAGAATATTAATATATTTCACTGCTTGCAGATATATAATATAATTTATGGAGATCTGTTGATGATGGAACATTATTTTACCCATATTTTATTTTCATATAATGCCATTTGATTTTATTTTATTATTAAAGTCATTTAAAACATTATGGTGTTTTAAATTATTTTTAAAAAATGATAAATTATAGACTCCTTAATAGCATTTAATATTTTTTTGATGTAAATAATGTCACTTTAGCAAACTCCAAATGGGAAATCTCATCTATGAACCTCATAAAAGCATAGATCAACCCAATGGTGAGTTAATAAGGACCAATAAAGGCAGATTATGCAATTAAAAAAGAAAATCACCTACAGATTGAGGTCAAGAATGATATAAACCAGGAGGATGAATTCAGCTCTAAAAGTCTGAACTGCCTTTCAAAGCATGTCCATTTGACGGTTAAATTGGCACTGGCTCTCAACTTGATCTACAAAAAAACCCAAAAAAAAACCGGAGACATTCAAAGAAAAAGTATTTAGAAGTCACTACCTACCAAGG
>CAIGQW010054459.1:5074302-5086992 GCA_903798125.1 Danio choprae
AGAACGCCAGGCAAGGGAGAATAGCCCAGCTCGACCGTCTGCCACTGCGTGTCACACACTCTGGCACCGGGAGAAACAGCCTGTTCAAACACCGGCAGCTTTCTCGTTCTTTCTCTCTCACTGAAGGAGGTTTGAAAGAACCTGAAGACTCTCTCAGTAGCTTGTTCGGCTCTGAAGCGAAAAAGGTGTCTTTGCTGTGCACAGGTGGCATCTTTATACACAATTGATTGTGATTGCTGCCGGCTGTGCCCGCTGACGCCGCCAATTCATTGGCATTTCATTGGCCCGTTTTATTACTCTTTCAGATGATTGGCTTCTGACGAAATCCCCCATAGTGGAAGTTTCCACATAGCATTGAAGTTCCCCTCCCGCTGGGGAACTAGATTTCCAGTACAAGTATCATAATTAAAAAACTTTTAAAGCAGAAAAACAAGCACGTAAACCAAAAACATCAACAAAAAAATCAAAACATAACAGGAGGGTTAAGGTGTAATACCGCACTGCCATACAAAAAGTAATAATAGTAAAAAAATTAAAATACAACTCCTGAACAGTTCTTTCAAGGTTTTCTAATGCTCTCTTTTGTTTAGTTGGAGAACCATGTCTATTACAATGTATTTTCTAAAGTAAGTGTTTCAACCCCCTATAAAGAATATTCCAGGGCTACTAGCAACACTTTTTAACTTCAAACGTGATTTAATGGATTCAAAGCAGATTTTGCCATTGTAGTAAAACAGATTCATAGCCAAACATATGAGTGTGGAGCAAAAATATCTAAAACCTCTGATAGTTGTATAGTGAGCAGCCTTTAAAAAAGGTGCTGTGTGGTACCTTTGCAAATATAGCTGCTATTCAGCACTTAAAGTGGTTCATGTATTATTACAAGCCAATGAACAACTTTTTGTGCTTTTTAGCACTTTTTTTAGTGTAACGGTCTGTTCAAAACTTGTAAGATCAATACATATCATATCCTGAGTGTTTGAGCTGTGAGAGAACAAACTACTGATCGCTCGGGCTGCGTTTACACTGGCAGAATAAAATTGGATTTTTTGCCCACATCTAACACAGATCAGAATTTGATGCATGTGCGTACACAAAAATCTGCATGAGACATATATAAAAATATTGTGTTTATTGTGTTTTTATTAATCAGGGGTCGCCACAGCGGAATAAACCACCTACTTATTCAGCATATGTTTTATGCAGCGGATGCCCTTCCAGCTGCAACCCATCACTGGGAAACACCCATACACTCTCATTCACACACATACACTACGGACAAACTTGTGGGGGAAACCTAAGCACCCGAAGAGAAACCCACGCGAACACAGGGAGAACATGCAAACTCCACACAGAAATGCCAACTGACCCAGCTGAAGCTCGAACAAGCGACCTTCTTGCTGTGTGGCGACAGCGCAACCTACTGCGCCACCCCACAATAAATCAAACAAACAAAAACTTCGCTTTTTTTCTTTTTGTAAAAATTTATATTTTAATTTTATATTTTAAAAAAGTAGCCAGATTATCAAAACAGTTACAGCTCTGACTGTAAAACAATGTAATGTCTTAGTATCATTCTTTTTCTATGCTACTGAATGCATACTGCCACTAACTGAACACTTTCCTTTCACAATACGATTGAAAAATAACTAAAAACACTTCAAATTTTGTCTATAAACCCCATTTCAAGCATTAAACAATAATTCTCTAAGCTTATTAAATCAGTCGGGTGTGTTCAGATTTTTGATCAGGCCTTGAGATTGAAACTTATATTCCTAGTTTAAAACCTCTGGCTCAGAAACACGCTTGGAGACTTACCAGAGCTCCAGCCCATCTTCCAGCAGGTAAACATGAGGGGGCTGAGAAACATCTGTGCTGAGCTGGATAACAGGCAGGAGGAAGGGATACAGATTCTTGCTTTCTGCTCCCAGGCCCTGGACAACACACACACACAAAACATTTTTTCAACTCATAAGACTAGCACAAGCGGTAACCTTTTCACTCAACTTCACAGAATTAAATTGAACAGAATTGAGCTTCTCCAACAAGTGTTTTTAAAAACCTGTGTAAAAAACATTTCTAAAAATACAACACAGATATCAATACACATGCAATGTTCTAGTGAACTGAAATAAAGCTTGATAACATCGATATTTACCACCATATCCTGGGAGTCTCTTGTGCAGTTGAGCAACAAGAAAGCAAACTAGAGATCACCTAGTAACACCAATGTCTACGGGAATCCTCCATTCAAATAAATATCAATTATTTAGATCATTTTATCACACCAAGTAATAAAAACACAAGAAAATAAGGCAGCAGCATTATAGTGACTACACAACAAAAACACAAACAATAAAAATATAACAATATGAATATTCAACAATATTGAATATTCAATAATTCCAAAGATAATCAAATTGAAAGAAAATTAGGAAGCATCACTGACTACAAAACAAAACCCGAGATACTACAAAACAAAAAACAATACAAAAAACATAACACAAAGCCTAAAAACAAAACAAAACAAAAACAGAGCAAAAATACACTTTTTTCAAAATATACTAAGTATTTTCATTGTTTAATCTTTCCAAACATAATTAAAGGCAAAATAATAGTGATTATAAAACAACACCAAACACAACACAACACAACACAAAACAAAACAAAAAACCTTAACCTAAACAAAAAGAGCAAAATAAAACCAAAAACAATAAAACAAATAAACACAACAAACCAAAAAATACATCAAACTTAAAGCAAAATATAAAACCCAAATAAACAAGCAGTAAAAAACAACTAAACCTCAAATACAAAATAGACAAAACACATGAAACAAAAACTAATCACAACACAAAACTGCACCAGCTTACACACTGAAAATGCAGTCATAAATGTGATAACAGGCTATCAGGAGAGGGAATGCAGTCAAAATGAGTTTCATTCCAGCACAAAAAAAACTGCACTTTCTGTCTGAATAGCTGCAGGTGTGATATTGTGTCAGCCCTCCATTGGCTGTAGTAAGGGAATCACAGGAATCCGCCATTGAGCATGAGTTTTCTAGGTTCATTCAAAGGCCTGTGTTGTTGAGAGCAGCTTCGCTCTTTCCCCCTGGGTGAAATACATGCACTCAGCCTCTGACTGATGAGGGCTCATCACAAAGACCACCGCAAAGGGCTCTTCAGTTCAGGGCAGGACTGCGTTCGACAGGCTGCTGATTCGGAGCTGTCCATCACAATGGCAGATGGAGAGCTCTGGGGGCCAGAGAGGGTAGAGATGCAGCATCCGCAGGATCCAGGTGAAGCTCTGCTACTGTCAACACGCCAGCCATGAAGAACAACAAACAGAAGCCAAGGACACACACACTGCACACTGTACACACAAGAAGTCAGAACTTGGCAGATAAGACGATGCAGTGTTGAGCAATGGTAGTGGAAAGTTTAGTAAAACAATGACTTTTGTCATGCGTCTGGGTGTTTAATTGAGTTCGTCCTTTAAAGAAATTAAGAAAAAGAAGATAGATTAAACAGGGATGGGTCCAACTCATCTACTTGCCGCTTCATTTAACCCTTTAAATAGCATAATAATCACCCGATTGAGCCTTTTGTGCATAGGTTTCCTTAAAACCAAACATTAAAAACGGGCTAAGAGTGGTGTCAGAAACACAACTAAACTATATTTCTTAGTAGGGCTGCACAATGTATCGTTTCAGTATCAATATCTCAATGTGAGCATCCGCAATAGTGACATCGTAGGATCTGCAATGCTGGATTGGGATTATATTAGACCAGAAGCCACAGATCAGAACATGAGATTTATGTAGTCATTGAAGATTTTTACTATAAACAATAGAGGCAAAAGCTGATCCTTTTTTGCATTAAGGCCTTTGACTGTATGAGCATATCAAGAGAGATTAAAGCGTTCAGACACAAGAAATTGTACCATTTGTAAGCTTAATAAAAATTGCTTCATTGATTTATTTACACAATGAAGACTATAAAGTGCTATTCTACATTTCATTACTCAATTTCTGTACCTGAATTCTTACCAAATAGCTATTTAAGCCATCTGGTGAAATTGTATTCTATATCTGATATTGTATTATATATCGCAAAAAAAACTAAACATCGCAATGTCCGGTTTTTCCAATATCGTGCAGCCCTATTTCTTAGAGTGGAAGTGAAATGGTTAAAAATATTGGTTATTTTTATGTAATTTGTTATGTTCAAGCTTAATTTGTATTATATGTGATGGCATTTTGTGTGTACTTGCCAGGGCGGGTGCCATGTGGGTATGGGGCGGGGGGGGGTCGAGAGTGGCATGAGGGCTGCAGTTATAAGGTTGTTATTCAGCAAAATTAACTTGTATGAGTAAGGCACAATGTGCACCATATTTCCAGCAATTGCAATTCGCCTCAATCAGGTCTAACATTAAAAGATTTGCATCTTTACATTTGCATAGTGGATGCAATTTATGTTGTTGTAGCAGCGAGATGTTTATTTTATGGAGCGTTAAAAGTTAAGGAACATACCATATTTTCAACTGGGAGTACTATATGCTTTCATGTGATTGCCCCCTCTCTGTATATCAGATGCCCTCATGTCAACAGAGGGCTAGCGCAGGCTCTGGCACTTGCTTTGTTTGTACTGATTAATATTTCTTTTCTTTTCAAGTCATGCTCCTTTACACCTGTGGCCAGTTTGTTAGCAGAGCTGCAGTGTTTGGTGTGGCTCTCTGTTTCCCAGCGAGCGTCTGGCCTGTCCTCTTTAAGCTCTGTCATGAGCATGACCTGTACTTGCTGAGAAGCTCTGTCTGCATCCTGCTGTATACTGTACTGCTGCGCTGATGAAGGCCTGAGAGTTGTGTGTGAGTGTCTTCTCCAGCTACCTGCTAAGGAGTCATGTCTGTTTTGACTATGCTTTCTTTTGTTGTTTGATCTATGTTTGGTGTTTATTTGGTTGATTTGATTTACTTATTATCGTTTTTGTTGATTTACTAAGTCTTTCTTGCATTACTTTTATCTCTAATAAAAATAGCAATTGACTTCTAGTCTCACATGTCATAATCACTATTCTTTATTTTATTTTATTATTTATTTTGTTATGTTTTTCATTCTTTATCTATCTTTCTTTATCTATCTTTCTTTCCTTCTTTCCTTTTCATTTCCTTCTCTGTTTTTCTTTTATAAATTTTCTTTCTTCATTTCTTTCCTTCTCTTTTTTCTATCTCTTTTTTCTTTATTTCGATCACTTTTTTCTTTCTTTTCTTTGCTTCTTTCTTTCTTTCTTTCTTTCTTTCTTCCTTATTTCCTTTCTCTCTTTCTCTTTCCTTTCTTCTTTCTTTCTTTCCTTCACTACAAAAACAAATTCCAACTAATTCACAAAAAATAAGAATAATAGTAATAAAAAAAAGAGAGATTTCCAAACAACAGCTCCAGCCACAACAACGGTCCAATTTTGCTGGCCACGGCATGTGCCAAAGCAATTTAGCTTCAGCAGCTCCACAAATCATATCTGGAATATGCAGTAAAGAGAGCATCCATTCTGCAGCATCTGTCAGAAATATGCTTTTGGGGATGGACCCATGATAGGGCCATTTAGGGATGATTGACTTTGAATGTTCACTGGTAATATTGTGTTTTCAGCATTCTGTGCCAGGCAGGAGTGCGGCAGCTGTGATGCCATATGGCTGGCAGAGGAGGCCACGAAAACACAAACAAAACGCAAGGTTAATAGCAAACTGTTGATGGCGGGTGGTAAGAAATGCACACAATAGATGCTTTCCTGAAGGACTGCTGGCATTTTAATATGCAAATCTAAGGACTTGAGGAGAAAAAAAAACGAATAATGAGAGCTGGTCAACTAAGCTGGCACGAGTGGCAGGTTTTTAAGAAGTATGCTAATTTTTGCCCAGGCCTTGGGCGATCTTTCAGATTGCTTCATGTGCCTGTGATTTACAAGATCTGAAGATGCCGCAGTGAAGAGTTTTTTTAATGTGAGGGAGAAATGTTAATATGCAAGATGTGCTTAGTGAAGCACAGAACACTTTCAACGACAAAGAACAGCTCATTTACACTGATGATTACTCAATAATTCCCTCAGATCAAATCATATTTAACATACTCCTATCCAAGAAAGCTTTACTGACCATTCAAACACAGGGAAGAGGTGAAACTTGAACAAATCCTAGCTGCAAAACAGATAATAATAATAATAATAATAATAATAATAATAATAATAATAATAATAATAATAATAATAATAAGTTTAATGTTCCTTTTTACTGAATATTACATATTATTCATATTTTAAATATTTTATAATAAACAATTATTCACAATAATAAAAATACATAATTTTTTTATTTAAATGTGCCATTTTTATAATTAAATACATATATATAATAAACAGTGAATATATTACATAATTAAATCTTAGTTAGAATGAATGTACTATTTTGTAAATGTCATTATAATAATTTTCATTTAATTGTATTATTAAATGAATCGCAGCATATCTCAGATAAACAATCTCTAATGAGAAATAAAAGTAACAAAATGAATTAAATAATAATATGTAAATGAATAAATAATTTGTGGTGGTTGCATTACATCACTCAGAAAATCTTAAATTAATTTATATGTAATTATATCATTCAAAATGAAATGACACACTTTTTATGAGATGATAATAATGGTTAAGAATAATGATAGTTAGAATCAATTGAACATTTAGTCATTATTTTCAAATTACTTGATTACAAATACATTTTAATTATGAAACTAAATTTAAATTAAACTACATTATTACATCATTATTTAAATTATAATTATTTAAATATTTTTTCAATATTTCAATTTTACATTACAACAACAACGTAATAAAAGTATTTCCTTTGCTGTAGCCCAACATTGTTATTAAATGTGAAAATTATGCTGCTGAGAGCCTGCACATGACTATATGACTTATGGCTTAGGATACCATCGTTTCCACAAAATTATGCTTCTGCAGTTTACATGGAGATGGTAACTTTTACAAAAATCCCTTTTAAACCAATTTTCAAACAATTCTGTTTTCTGACACCCACAATAATATAAACAAACAGCAAAACTTTAAAAAATGTTTTACTTTAAATGAAATAGTGTTTTTCTGGCCAAAACAAACTAAAATCAAGGTATCTAGACTAAACTTCTGCAGTTAAAATTGTGACACTAGGCCCCGTCTATTCACACAATTTCAGCCAAAATTATCAAATCTTGCTATACTGTAAAACCCTTAAAGGGATAGTTCACCAAAAAATGTACTCAATGTTTACATACCCTTAAGTGATTCCAAACCTTTAAGAGTATCATTTTTTGTTTCTGTTGAACACAAAAGAAGTAATTAAAAAAAAATGTTATCAAGCTATAACCACTGATTTCCATAATCAAACAAAAACATATACTATGTAAATCAATGGTTACAGATTTTAAACATTTTTCAAAACATCTTCATTTGTATTCAACAGAAAAAAAAAAGAAACTCAAAAAGGATTGTGACAAGTGAATCATAAGTAAATGAAGACAGACTATTCAGATTTGGGTGAACTATCCCTTTAAACTGAGTCACGACACAGAATGCCCTTTAACCATTCAGCTGAATCATAACAGACTTTTTTTTTTTTTTATTATTGTAACGTCACAAATTGGCAAAAAGTGTGAAAAGGGTTGTTTCTGCATCAGCAAAGTGTTGCTCACTGGAGCTCTGTGTTAAACCAAGCTCAAGATATCCAGCTTCTGCAGCCTCAGGATGCTTTAAATGTGAGTGTCACTCATCTCCTCAGGGCCCGGAGTGACACAGAAACTGCACAGAGCGAAAAAAAGGGTGGAAAGAAAGAAGACAGGATCCCACGTGGAGGAAGATGGAGAAGCCGTGTGGCAATTTTCAAATACACCCATCAATAACAATCCCCTGTCTGCACGCGTGTTTATACACTCGCAGCAGGAAAAGGATAAAGTGTATCATGCTAAAGTAAAGGTCTTGCACAAGTATCAGAGAACCAGAGATGTGCTCACCAGGGCTAGAGGGCATTTGTTCATATCCGCGGATGATGATGGTGAAAATCAGGCCCCGGTTGGAGACGGTGCAACACATCAAGTTCAAGTGAGCACTCCAAAACACAGACAGAATGCTAAACACCTGACTTGAAGATTTCAAAGGCTCGTTATCGGTTTCATTCTTGGCCCTGTGGGTATGCCGTACCTGTACGAGATGGATGAGGGTAGTGAGAATGGCACAGCGGAGCATGTTGTGTTCTTCTGACTGCTTCCAAAGAAGAGGAAGGTACTGAACCAAGCAGCCCACATACGGTCGAATCTACAAGAGACAGAAGGGGACAGAAGGGGAGAAAAGTAAAGCACTGATCTTAATTGCAAAAAAGTGTACAATGAAAAAAATATATATGTTAGTTTTGAGCTGGAATGCATCAGACAATAATTAGATTTTTTTTATCAAATCAGCTCAACCTCAAACTTTCTTTGAAAATCCATTGTTAATTCTAATGACACTTTGATTTTAAAACTTTAAATTGACTTCATTACAGGATTTCAAAACTTATTTTTAAACCAATGACACCTGGATATGATGAGAAAAGTACAGGCAAGGATGAATAACCTTTTACAACAAGTTAAGAAAATAGTCTGAAACCCATGAATTAAACTAAACTAATAAAAGCTAAACTAATAGACAAAGAAACAAACAAACCATAATAATTTAATAATTGGTCATTTGATAAAACAATTAATAACCCTATAGTTTATTTTTATTATGCAGTACATTACAACCCATTTATTAAATGTTCAAATATGATCTGTCAACCATGTCAAAAAATATGTTGATTTAAATGAAATGTAGAATAATGAGACGAGAATAGGAGGAGGATGAGGTGGTGAGGAGAGGATAATGAGGAGAAGAGGAAGAAGAGGATGAAGAAGAGAAGAAGGACCAGAAGGAGAAGTCAGAGAAGGCAGCAGAAGAAAAGTAGTAGAGGAATGAGGAGGAGGAGGAGGAGGAAGAGAAGAAAAGGGACAAAAAAAGGCATAGAATGGGGAAAAGAGAAGTTGAAAAAAAGATGAGGAACAGAAAGAGAAGGAGAAAGAGGAGAATATGAAGGGGTACATGGAGATGAATGAGGAGGAATGAGAAGGAGGAGGAGGAGGAGGAGGAGAAAAGTACAAGATTGAGCAAATTAGGATAAGGGGAGGAGGAGGTAGATGAGGAAAACTGAAAAGGAGGAGAACAAGGAAAAAGATGAGAAAAGGATGGGAAGCAGAAGTGGGGAAGGACATGAGGCAAAGAAGGGTTAAAAGATGAGAAAAATTAGGAGGAGAAGCAGCATAGGGTGGAGTAAGCGTAAGTGAAGATAAAAGCATTAGTAGTAATAGTAGAAAGGTATAAAAGAGGAGAAAGAAAAGAAGCAGGGAATAAAGAAGGCAGCTGACGAGGGGGGAAATGAAGGGAGTTGATAATGAGAAAAATAACAAGGAGGAGGCAGAGGAGATATAAAAGGAGAAAAAATAGGAAAAGGAAGAGATTGGGAAGAAGAATGAGAAGAAAGTAGATGCGGAGGCAAAGGAAGATAAAGAAGAGGACGAGGCAAAGAAAGATAAGGCAGTGGAAAGGAAAAAGATATTTGATTAGAAGTAGTAGTAGAAGAAAGAAGAGGCAGAGAAGGAGAAGGTGAATGAAAAGGAGGGGAATGAGGAGGAGGAGAAGGAAGATGAGGTGTAGGAGAAAGAGGAGGAAGTGGAAGGGAAGGAGAAAGAGGTGGATTGGAATCACGAAGAGGTGGTGGGAAAAGCGAAAAATGGGAGAGAATTAAGGAGATAACAATAATAACTTTTGTTTTATTTACTTATTTACTTACTTATGATATTTAATCTGCTATTGTCACTAATTTTTGTAGAAATATCTCCTTGAGTTTTATAGCAAGCACTGTGTAGCAAGCAACTTTTCTTTTTATTCGGTCTTG
The DNA here is from genome assembly GCA_903798125.1 of Danio choprae. Classification (NCBI taxonomy): domain Eukaryota; kingdom Metazoa; phylum Chordata; class Actinopteri; order Cypriniformes; family Danionidae; genus Danio; species Danio choprae. The sequence goes on from CAIGQW010054459.1 coordinate 5,084,311, forward strand.
AAAATTAATGAACATTTTTTTTCATTAATTATTCTTTTGGATTACACTTGAAATCTATGCCTAAATCCTCCTCCGTCTGTCTCTCAGTGTTTTTTTTTTTTTTTTTTTGCAGGAATGCTTTCAAACTTTCTATTCTTCACTTCAAATCCCTATTAGCATCCTTTACTGTGGGAATATTTCTCAAGCAGAGAAATGCAAAAGAGAAGATCCCTTATTTTTTATCTGTCAAAAATGGCAGACAGAATTTTGAATCGCCTGTCATTGTTCTTAAAACTCTGCAAATTTTTTTGGTCTAACACAACCTCAGCCAGCCTCATATTTTATGTATGAATGCATGCTCGTATTATTTATTTCATATAATTTCATTCAACAAAACAGCAAGTGCTGGTCAGATGTGAGACGACCCTTTTCCTTTCTCGTTTCATTTTACATTTTCAGAACAATGCAGTCAAATCGGATCTTATTTACATACAAATGCACTCCTAAAACTCATCAGTGCTTCCAGCGTTAACTTGGCAACGATATTTACTTCATATGTAAATACTGAATAAACTTTTCTTTATAACTTTAATTGGCTGCAGTGTTTTATTATAATTTTTTCAGCATTTCAATTCATTATCAGCATTTCATACTAAAATGAAACCTGTTTAAATGTGCTGCAAGCAGTCTGTCACTTTACACCAATCAGAGATAATGATAGTATTTGCATATCTTGGTGGTTTGAGCATTAAATAAAGATGATTCTATCAATTTCAAAACATTTTAGCAATTATTCTGATTATTCTGCTACCGGATACTTTTAAGCCCTGTTTCCACTGGTAGTAAATAAATAAATAAATATGATCTATTATAAATGCTTAGTATTTTTTTTATTGCTGTGGCAACGGTACCCGGTATTTATTTACCCGGTAAATATGCGGCTTAACCAAAATAAAACAGTTTACATCTCACAATGTTAATTCCAATTTAATTTCTCAAAATTACGGCTTTAGATCTCACTATTGGTAGAAATTAGGTTGCACCTTTTTATTGTTTAATACTGAGGTGGAAACGGTTTAAATAGATTTGAATTGTTGCTATTTCTTGTAAATATGATTTTAGATCTCACAATGTGACTTTCAAACTTTTTAAAAATATTTTTTACTTGGGTCAAAATAAGTTCCCATAAAAATGGGGCAGGAATGATCTCATTTAGAGAAACTTTTTTCCTGGGAATTCTAGCAAAAATGTTAATATTGTGAGATCTTGTGGAGTTTAGAAATAATATAATATCGCCAACATTCTCATTTACTTTACTATGGCTCCAGTCAAGATTCACATTTCAAACAGGCATTAAATATAGAATACATGTAAAACAGAAGAACATTTATTACAATTTGAATAAATTTACAACCACTAAAAACTCACTCACCTTAGTTCATTGTAATCTCACAAAGTTCTGTTATAATGCTACACAGCCATGTTTCTATATGTAGTGATCACAAATGATCTCTATTACATTGTGTACATTGTTATTATCATCGTTACTCACACTGTGCTTACATATTGTTTGTAATGAGAAGATTTACAAGAGTGCGAAACTCAGATATGAACAAGACTTCTGTCAATTTAAGTGGGGAGTTCTTTACGAAGGTTAACATCTCTGATTGGTCATTGTGTTCGGGAAATAAACGGAACAATAATAGGCTATACTGCTCAACACTGCAAAAACATATTGCACATAAAAGCTTTTGATCAATGCTTGTGAAAATAGAAAATGGGGCAGTTTCAAACTGTGTTTTTGAGACTGTCTTTGATAGAAAATGCTCAGCAGTAGGGTTGACTTGTGAGTTTGCACATGGTTTGGCTTTTAAGCATATTAAGAACACCAGTTAAACATGTAAACACTGTTAAAAGCTTGATTTTCACCATAGGGGGTCTTTAGTTCCTTTCCTTTGAGGGCAAACCATGAATGCATGGATAAACTTGGAAAAAAAATGCCACATTTTTCCAGTTTTTGTTTCACAAGTTGCATTTAAATGGAAGCAAAACCATTTTTTTTTCATTCTCAAAGGTCAAAAGATACAGTTCTGTGTGTGTGTGTGTGTGTGTGTGTGTGTGTGTCTGTGTGTGTGTGTGTGTGTGTGTGTAACCCACCGGTCCTACTGCACCCAACACGGTCTGAGCTGGGATCGAATCGGTGATTCTTTGCATGGGAGTCGGTTGCTCTAACAGGGAGGCTAAAGACTATGGCCTCTAGCGTCTGTCACTAGAGCACCTTTAGAGGTCAGAGGAGTGAAATATACCTGCATAGCAGTTCGCTAGCTGGATACCTGCATAGCACCTACACTTGGGCTCATCCGGTATGAGAGTGAGGTTTTGGGGGGGTGAGTTAGGCCAGATAGCAAAGTGCTATGCAGGTAAACCTCACTCCTCTGACTTCTAAAGGTGCTCTAGCGACAGACGCTAGAGGCCATGGTCTTTAGCCTCCTTGTTAGAGCGATCGATTGATACATAGAGCGATACAAAGACTCGGCCGTTCGATCCCAGCTCAGACTGGGTTGGTAGGGTGCAGTAGGACTGGTGAGAAAATGAGAAAAAAAAATCTGTTTTTTTTTAACAGACTAAAAGTAGTAAGAGCTCAGGTATTAATTATTATTATTATTATTATTATTATTATTATTATTATTATTATTATTATTA
>CAIGQW010054459.1:5091938-5111938 GCA_903798125.1 Danio choprae
CCGCCCATATGTCTTGCCCTGCCGGCCCCGCCCATATGTCTTGCCCTGCTGGCCCCAGCCCGGCTCCTAGCTCTGGCGGCGCTGCCCATATGTCTTGCCCTGCCGGCCCCAGCCCGGCTCTTAGCCTTGTCGGCCCCAGCCCGGCTCCTAGCCCTGCCGGCGCCGCCCACATGTCTTGCCCTGCCGGCCCCAGCCCTGCGTCTTGCCCTGCCGGTCCCGCCCTGCGTCTTGCCCTGCCGGCACCACCCAGACGCCTTGCCCTGCCGGCACCACCCAGACGCCTTGCCCTGCCGGAACCACCCAGACGCCTTGCCCTGCCGGCACCACCCAGACGCCTTGCCCTGCCGGCATCACCCAGACACCTTGCCCTGCCGGCCTAAGCCCGGCTTCTCGCCCAGCCGGCACTCCTCAGGCCTCCTGCCCAGCCGGCTCCCCTCAGGCCTCCTGCCCAGCCGGCTCCCCTCAGACCTCCTGCCCAGCAGGCTCCCCACAGACCCCCTACCTTGTTGTCCCTGACCGATCCTCCCTGGGTCGTCCCTCCTGCTCCTCCCTGGTGTGAGCTTTTGCCACCCTGGACGGTCCCTCCCGCTCCACCCTGGCCCCCTGCCGGGGTCCCTGACCCACTGAACCCACCCTGGACTGTCCCTCCTGATCCTCCCTGGTTTTGCCCTCCCTTCCCTCCCTTGTTGGTCTTGCTGTGCTTGGTTTGGCTCCCCTCCCTCCCTTCCTGATGTCTTGTATTTTCACTTCCCTGTCTTGTGTTGTCTGTTGATGTTGCCTGTTTTGTCTTGTGGTGTTTCTAGTCTGTCTTTTACCTTGTTGGATGTTCCCTTTAGGGACGCCAGGTGGCAGGGTTTTAAGTGTCAGGGTTCTGCCACTCCTGTCTTGTAAATTCATGTTTAGGTGGCAGAGTCCAGACACTAGTCACGTCTTGTCCTGTATGTTGTGCTCGGCTCGGGTCTTCTCGGGTCGAGCACTCATTTTCTGTTCGTGTCATTGTATGAGCGGCATTTTCGTAATGCGCGAGCGCGAGGTCTCGCGCGTGGTCTGGATGCGTGCTTTTGTCCTGGTGTTTGTGTTTGTTCTGTCAGCAGCGTGGTGTTTCATTCCCAACGTCTCAGTCTAGTTGGTTTCGGTTGGCGCTGGGATGAAACATGCACGTTGCATGTGTGAGTGCACGGTAAGTGTTTTCATTTATCGTGTACTTGTGTCTTGCGTTCAGTCTTCTGTTGGTGTTGTGTTTAGCACGTGGTGCATGTTTACATGCGCCGCGTGCGTGTCATGTGAACGCGCGGTTAAAGAGTTCTCTTATTGGCTGCGTGTTCAAGTCTTGTTTTTGTGTGAGCCCTCCTTGTCAACCCATTATTAGTTTATTATGTTCACCTGTTTGTGTGTTAATTATTTTTGCTTATATTCTCCTCATGTTTGCTGTCCTGTGCCAGTTCGTCATCTGATATGCCCTTGTCGTGACCTGTCGGATCCTGCCTTGTCCTGTTTCCTGCCACCTTGCCCAGTCAAGTTTGTTTGTTTGTTTGTTTATTTATTTATTTATTTGTTTTCTTAATGTTTTCCCCCTCTGGGTAGTTTGTTTTGCCTTTTTTGTTTTATTTTGATTATTAATAAACCCATTTCCCTGCAACTGAGTCCTCGCTCCCTTTCCCTCCATCCACATCCCTGACAACGTCAAGTTGCGGTCGGCCTTTAAATTGGGAGGGATTTGGATCCTATTTTAACGTCAGGAAATTTTAAAAAAGAGACTTATTGACTTTATATCACCCTAAAATGACTGTGGAAACATTATACCTACACACAGTTCTGTCCAAACAGCTTACAAAAGAGGATTTTCATCATAGGTGCCCTTTAAGCAAATAGGCAAGAGTCTCTTTTAATTACTGCATGGATGATTATGTTTCAGCTGGTAACAAGTTATTTAAACCTAACTGATGCAAACTGAGTCAAATTATTGGCATGCGTCAAGCAAAGAAAACATCTAAGGAGATTGCTGAAGCTATAAAATTGGGTTAAGAACTGTCCAAGACATTACTAAAAGCTGGAAGCATAGTGGTGAACCATCATCTTTGAGGAAGAAATGTGGTCTGAATAAAACCATTGAGATCAACGATCACTTAAATGTCTAGTGAAATCAAACTGTAATAAAAAAAACAGAAGAACTAACGCTATATTTACTAGTAAAAGTAAAAGCATTTCCACATATACACACAACATGAAGGGAACTCCAAGGATTGGGACAAAACATTCGTGTAGCCTTTAGAAAACCACTTATCAGTGAGGCTAATCAGAAAAAAGCTTCAATTTGCTAGGGAGCATAAAGATTGGACTGTGGAGTAATGGAACAAGGTCGTGTGGTCTGATGAGTCCAGATTTACCCTGTTCCAGAGTGATGGGCACATGCAGGGTAAGAAGAGATGCGGATTAATTGAAGCTCCTATTATGCCTAGTGCCTGTGGGGGAAATTCTGTGATCTGGGAAGGCTGCAGTCGGTCAGGTCCAGGTTCTGCAACATTATGTGCCCAAAGAATGAGGTCAGCTGACTAACTGAATGACCAGATTATTTAATCAATTTTTTCTTCCCTGACGGCACAGGCATATTCCAAGATGACAATGCCAGGATTCATTAGGCTCAAATTGTGAAAGAGTGGTTCAGGAAGCATGAGGCATCATTTTTACACATGGCTTGGCCCCCATGAAACAATGTCATGGTGAGTGCATGCCATAATCAAAATTAAAAGAGGATTTAAGAGTTTGTGACTTTTTTTTTTGGATGGGCAGTGTATATAGGAGTGATGGGCAGTGTATATAGGAGTGAGTAATGATGCTGAAACTTTTGACATGATATGAATATAGTTTAAAAATATGAAAGTTTAAAATAAATTTGCAAGCATGTTTCTACCATGTTTTCGCACATTGTGAGCATGTTTTAAGACATCACAATCAAGTGGTTCCAAACTTAAGAATTTCTTTCTTCGGTTAAACACAAAACAATAAATTCTGACTTTTTTCCCAACACCCTTCATTATAGCTTCCTTTGTTTTCAACAGAAGTAAGAAACTCTCCCTTTAGCTAAAAAACAAAACAGTATTTTATTTTGTTTATATGTTGTAAAATCACCGTTAATATTTATAAGGGTCGAACATATTGCTACTTATTTTAGCATGTGCCGTTTTACCACAATTTAATGATTTCCTAGCTTAGTAAAAGCAGACAGACTTCTTTCAAAAACTCAAATGACTTGTGTATCATTTCCTCTGCACATTAAACTGGGCTAGAAGAAACTAGTTTATACGTCTCACCTCCAGAGAACTCTTTTTAAAGGACATCCATTAATTTCACCCTAAATCAGTGTGGTATGTGTTGACAAGAGACCTCTAAGCCTACTCAAGTTTCCTCCGTATATAAATCTTGAGAGTTAGCCTGTAACCAAAACAAAATTAACATCATTAAAAGGTCGTGCCGGTATGGGATAACGGAGGAGCCAGAGGGTGTTAGCAAGGGTGGCATAAAGAGCACGACTCAAGCAGGTGGCTAATGACAGACCCCGGCACCCTCTCACAATGATCTATTATACGGGCGGATGGGACAGCATGCTGCGCTCCACAAACACGTTTATAACGAGCTATAGCGGCAGATGATGAAATTTCCCCAACACATCAAACCTAACGATCAAGCAATTTTCAAAGTAGGCAAGAGCCCGGAGCAATGCATTTATTAAGTAGTTAACTGACAAAGGCTGAGACGGACAACAAAGACATCTTAACTACTGATTGGTCTGATTTGTCTTCTTCAATTAAAGGTCTGATTGCAGTGACAGCTGCTTTATTACATCACCATCGGTCACTGTCATTTGTCTTAATGGAAATGTTGGAAACTCTTTCAGTCATTTTGATGCAAGTACTACAATAAAAAGAAGAATTTTTTTTTTTAAAAGGATGTAAAAAAAAAAAGAAGAAGATATTCACAGTGTGATATTATGCAGTTTATATCAATTCATATTAAATTTCAGATTGTTTGGCACTCCAATCTTAAACACAATAATAATTTGTTAACACTATTAAGTTTAACATTTATAAAAGCTCAATACCCGTGCTTTACTTTCCACCTGACAAAATCCACATGCTATATTCTATATATGTGAGCACATATTGTCCAGGAAATACATGACTTTGATTTTAAACTTAATCTTTAAAGTAATTTTGATCATTAGCAAATCACTAAATACACAAATCAGAAAATACATTACTCATGTTATTATATATGTAAACATTATTTTTGCATTTCAGTTACCATGTGTACTTTATTTTGTAAATAAGTCAATAAATAAATAATATTACTCCCATAATAAATGTATTTTTTACATTATTTCTGACAATGTAGTACAAAAAAACCACAATGCCTAAATCTTTTGTTTTCATTTAAATGAACGTTAATAGGCCAAATCAGTGTAGAAATTCATTTAAAGGCATTCTTTGTGCATGACATGAAAACAATTGTTAGTTTGTCTGTGTCATAGTAGAATACAAAAATTTTTGTTTTAGCATGAGTGAATCTGAGTAAATTCCTGGTTGCACTTTTTTTTTACAATGTCCTTGCCACATCTTACATAGCCTCAATATAGAAATTACAGAGTTATATTCCTAACCTTAATAGCCTAAACGTACTTCATCAATGTATTAAAGTTTGACTTCAATGTAGTGCTATAATGCAGAACTGGTGCAAATGTGTCATTTTCATGAATATTTCTCACTGCCATTATTACAGTGTGTTTATATTATTAGTGAAAGCTCACAGCTCACGTTGCAATCTTCATTTAGCACTGCTCTTGGCAGCGTGAGCAGCTTCAGGATATTCATTATCAGTATACAATTAAAAAGCTGTTTGGTAATTCTTTTTTAACCCTAGGCAAAAAGCAAGAAGAATTTCAAATTAGCAAGTAGATACTTACATAATTACTCTGTAATAAGAGAAACCTAAAAGTCTGACACATTTGTGTTAGATTAAAGCACAAAACACAACTTGTATTAATTTAAACTATATACAGAGAATTAAATTCCAGTTTTCTTGAATTCAATTGTATTTATGCATTATTTATCTGTGATTTCCCCCCCTCCGCCCCCACAGTTTTCCATGTATATGAGACTGTTGTGGAGCTCTCGGTCAAACGGCGGGGAACCAGGGGTCTTTTTTATAAAACATTGTGTAGAAACCTTACTAAAAGTAAATGTACGCCAGAATACATGTGAAATTTTTCAATTAATTCTTATGGCTCTTACGATTATTTAAAGAGGTTCAATAAAGTCAATATTTAAGTTAAATACACTTACTGTAAGTTTACTTGCAACTGTGCACATTCTCCTGCCATATTTGTTTATATACATCACAGCTTTTGAATGAAAAGGTCCACCCCATTTTTGTATGCACACCATGTTTATAAATGACCCCAGGTGATTTTAAGCCCAGATTATACTTGTCCAATTGAGTATCTTCCTTATGAAGGTGAACGTGTTTACAGATTTGCTGGACATCCACTAATATGAACAGGAACAATCTCTCACTCTGCAAAACACTGAAAAACAAGAGTGATTCAGTCTGTTTACAAGCAGACAAGCGATATCTGTTCTCAACTTATTATAAACCCAATCATTTGGTGAATAAAATCTAACCTTGTCCCCTCTAACTTTGGAGACTGTATAAATTACTCTACTGTGCTCTCCTGTTTGTTTTGATAGTAGGCATTATGTAGGCATATGGTAGGTTTGGGCAATGCTGATTTGGCAAAACAAAAGATGTGCTCACTCTATTGGCTGGTAAGACTGTCACATAAAACAGATGCCCAAACTAAGGCCCGCCTTAACCTTTGATTTGGCCCGCCATCCCATCTGAGAAGAGAGGGAGAATTAAGAGAATGGTTTAAAGACTAAATTCTAATTTAATGTAACCTTTTTTTTGTTTATTTTATTGCTAAGCTACAAAAAACTAAGTGAAATATGAAATGTTTCAATGAAATGTTGTAAATAATTTTTTAATAATTTTTTTTTCAAATGTACATACTGTCATGTGACGCATAGAGGACAATGCAGAGACATCACTGAGCAAATAAAGGCAACGGCAGATTCTGCTTGAATAGTGTATTCAGCATTGAACTTCGCTGTGTTTTATTGTAATAAGCTATACTTTAAAATTATACAGCATTAGCCCACGTCTCTCAATGATATTTAGTATTTGGCCCTTCATACGAAAAAGTTTGGGCACCCCTGCACAAAAGGACAGTCAGGTACTTGCTCTCAGACACATATTTGTTATATTTATATCTCATTCACATCACAGCCTTTGCGATTTGTTTATCGTGATTGCGATTTGATTCCGATAAATCACTGATTAATCCCTAATTGTAAACATCCCATGAGGTCTACAGTTGTATTTGTGGAAGACACTGAGCTAAAGAAGTGCTACAGTTCGCACTTCATTTACACTCCCCTTTAAGAACCAAATTAGACCCACAAAACCATTTCCTAAGCATATTCATTGATAAATGACTAACTGTAAAGCATGTAACTAACAGAAACAATACCGACAGCTGAAACAAAAATATGCCGACCGTTACCCAATTCAATCCATCTTCATAGAAATGGCTTTATGAGGGCTTACATCTTCAACAGAGGAATAAAAGCAGAGATAAGCAGGACTGCCTTCGCTCTCAGAGGCATCTGTGGCATAACACATCAAACAGCGGCTGAAAATAAAGCACTTCACTCCCTGCCAGAGCACACAGCGCCCACCCGGCAGATATGAGCAAATTATGATTGGATTGGGCGGCAGTAAGCCCTTTAAAGGTCCCCCCTAAAATGCCTTGGACGGACAGGTTTGTTTGCTGTGTGATGTAATTTCAACTGAAACATGAAGACAAGGCCGGACATAAACTAGCCCCTCCTCCTTCTTTTTATTAAATAGCTAATAGGGTTTTGTTCAGATCATAGCACTACCCATGTGACTAGCATACTACGGCAAGAGAGGCGAGACGCACACATGATCAACATACTATGATGAGGGAGGCAAGACCCCTTAGATCAGGTAACAAATTCAGTTCATATATCCGATTGCTTGTATTTAATGACAAAATTGAGCGCAGTAGAGAATATCTTAACTAACTGCATCTCTGTGTGGAGTGCCTCTGACTGGAAGAAGGTGAGGAAAGTGGTGAGGTCAGCGGAGAAGATTATCGGGACTCCCCTCCCCTCCATTCCATTCAGGATACTGCACCAAAGCGATGTCTGTCCCGGTCCAGGAACTTCATCGAAGACACTAATCACCCCCACCATGGACTGGTCTCCCCGCTAGTCTCTGGGAAGAGGTTGCAGAAATGCAGAACAACTAGGTTCTGCAGAAGCTTTCTCCCACTGGCCATAAGACTCTAAAACTCCTAACTATCACAATTTATTTATTTATTGAAATTTTTCTTTAACCTAAAACTTCTATGCACTATTATTATTTGCACTATACAGTAGATCCACCTGACGATAAGGACTGTCAGTCAGCTGCTGTGTATATGATACTTTGCTATATTATATTATTTATTTACTTATTGCTATTCTTTACTGAAACAGCAGAGCCAATGAGCTACGAAATGTTGTTCCGTGTACACCAGTAGTCGGTTGAAAATCGATTAAAATATGTGACGATTCAAACCGGTACAAATGTTGAATGAATCGCGATACATGTTTTGAACAGATGGGGCACTGTGTTTACAGGCGCAAACTCGCTTTACCTGCACATCAGCAGCAAGCAAGAGGTGGGGCGGCAGACTAAAATGACAGCGGTGATGTGTGCCAAAACACAAAATATGTGCAAATACTGCAAAAAGACGTTTACTTACACTTAACAGAACAACGAATATGATGCAGCACAGTGGAAAAACTACTGTCACAAACATTAGTGTTTTCATAGCGAAAGTGTGAAGATGTTTTTCAGACTGAAAGAGAAATCTGTGTTGTTACAGAACCAGATATTAGATTGTTCCTTTTTTACCCTTTCTTATTCAATTTAGTTTATGCATATTTTAATAAATGACTTATTATATCAGTGTGAATGAGTGTGTATGGGTGTTTCCCAGTGAAGAGTTGTGGCTGGAAGGGCATCCGCTGCATAAAACATATGCTGGATAAGTTGGCGGTTCATTCCGCTGTGGCGACCCATGATTAATAAAGAGACTAATCCGATAAAGAAAATGAATGAATGAACTTACTATATCATATATTATAATCAGTATTTTATGCCAGTGGCCAGTGCCCTAGAGCAGAGGGCCTATTAACCACCTCTGTACACACTGCTCTCTAGTTTAGGAAAGGCTTTCCTCTTCACACCAGTCATCTCAGTCCCCAGTGAAGGAGTTTTTTCATCAGCAGGGGACATTGTAAATGTGCAAAGATCTCAGCTTATGCCAGAAAACATAAATATGCTGATATTTCTTTAAAAAAATGTGTAATGTACATTTGTAATGTAGCTGCACAGTCAGCGTTTTAGTTTGTTTATATTAAAGAGTCTTCTTTAGTTTGTATTATTCACTTTTTTATTTGGATTTAGTTTTAAAATTCCAATTTAGTTATTGCAGAAAAAAAAAATTTGTAAAAAAAAAAAAAAAAAAAAAAACTAAATTTGTTCATCCTAAATTTTTCAAATAATTTTGTTTAAAAAATAAATGTGACAGAATCGTGTATCGTGAGATTAGTATTGTGAATCGTATTGAATCGTGAGTCAGGTGAATCGTTACATCCCTACACATCAGTACATTTGAATGACAATGAAGTTTGTCAAAGGACACATGAAGTCAAATTGAAAACTGGGAATGCAGTAAAATGCATCGTGATGTGTCATGATACTGAGTAGAACTGAATCAATGACATCATAATTGTAATGGAACCAAAAAAAAAAAGATCAGTGTAGGTTCACACCCCTAGCGGACTCATTCATATAATCTGCACTGTTATTATGTCTCTGGACCAGAGCGGACTGTGTTTGTGCACTATGTAAACCACAAAAATATGAAATATGGTTTATTCCATATTTATAAATGTTCCCCCTCAGGGCTTTCTGTAGATGTAGAGCGCAGCGTGCTACAACATCTTGGCTTTTTGGTCTTCCTCCCCCTCACTGTTACAACTAACAAATATAGAGGAGTTCACATAAACACTGTCTGCTACCGGTTATTATTTACAAGTGTGTATGCAAATCCTTGGTGCGAACACTCAGTTACATGTAAATAAGTGACTGATTTCAGCTGCAGCAATAATGTCTTGAAGGGGCGGGACACTTCAGATACTAGAGAGCATATGATTGGTTTGAAGATCTAATGAGAAGCTGAAGTGTTTCATGATGTCATAAAAATCCATATTGATGGAAGAAACAGTAAATTTGTAATGTTTACATCTTCCTAGACAGATATTGATACTCGCACCCTAAAAAAACATTCATTCTGATTTAATGGGGACTTCAACCAGGTGTAAAGCCACAGAACGCAAAATGTAATTTTTCAAGATTCAAAAATGTATTAATTTCAGTTATCATTTTAGTTAAACAATGAAAATGAGAAATATTTGTATGGCAACCGCTGTAGCTGAAATCAATGTTTTATAAATATGTCTTTCATGTGTTACATTAATTACAAACATGTTTTTACAAAATAAATATCAACTTCTGGACTCCAACATAGCTTGGAATTAAAGAAACTATTATAGTTTTTCAATTAATTTAAATCTTTCTTAATTCATCAATCTACTAGCATTGATATTAGCAGAGACATTTTACCATTTTATCTTAAGCAGCTCAAACTGCTGAGAACCTCAAGCATTTCTTTTTTTCTAAACACAATTAATACACTAAGCCACTTAGTTCTTTTTTTTTCAACGGCATGTTTTAATACAAATTATTTAATCTATTTCGTCATGAAGCTTTAATTTCGGCTTAACTTCATTGTTGCTGACAAAATAAAAAAGCTTTTTACTCAGTAATCCCATTGAGCAGATAAACATTACAATTACCCCAATAACTGATGAAAGGAAACTAAAATGTTGACATGGATAATAATCAAAACAATAATGATAGTGTATTTCTCCTAATAACATTGCTCAGAAATACAATATATTGCAAATATAGGCTGTGTGTGTATATATCTATGTATGCATGTATGAGGGATCGTGCATATGAAAGCGATTTGTCTATTCTTTTCAAGCTGACAAACCATGAAATAGAAGTAGCTCAATCTCATTTCCTTTGCATAATAGAGTCGAGGCGATGTTGAAACATGTAAGATAAATGATCTGCTGCTGTGTTAGAAGATCCTGGAGGCACGAGAGCTTCACTGTCTCCAAATCAAGTGATATTTCTCATTTTTGAACCAGACAAACACCTCACATCCTTCACACACACAGACAGAGACATACAGACAGACAGACAGACAGACAGACACACACCTAAAATGTACAAAGCTGTGGACTAGATATCATATGTGCAGTAGTTGGTAAAGGGATAAAAAAGCAAAGCCAACATCCAGACCAAAACCAATTAAAAAATAAATAAATAATACATATAAAAATGAATAAAATAGTAGTAGTATAAATAGTAGTTATATTTATACAAATAATATTTGCAAACATTCTACAAGTCAAAGGATTGGTATCAGATTGTTATTTAAAAAAAAAAAAAAAGTGTAAAAAATATTTTTATATATTTTGAAAAGCAATTTATTTTAGTGGAATCGAATCTACATTTTTAGAAGTCACTATTCCAGTTCTCAAGGTCACATGAACCTTCAACAGTGTTATCATTTTTTTTCTTGACAACTAGCTGATTTATTTGGTGTTTTTTATATACTTTAATCATTCCTTTTTTCCTTTATGTAACATTTAAATTATTTTCATTACAATTTAGTTTAAATGATCTATTAAAACCCTGTTGATTTGATACTCAATTATTATGAAATATTAAGGGTCCTTAACCACCAATCAACCAATCAATTCTAAAAGCATCAATTACAGCATCTACGACTCAAATGCATTTCCATCCATTTTATACTGACATGACAATTTTACAATATTTTCCAAATGTAATATTTGTTATTAATTGTTGTAACCTTAGGCCTAATAAAATCTGATTAACCAAAATGACTTGGATTGACTCTCTATAGCACACCAAAAAAAAAAAAAAAAAAAAAAAGCTAAATAAACCCTGACAAACAAATGCAATTTTAATTGGTTGTTAAAAAAACAACTACCTCTCATGCAAAGTTTGAATCTGCAATTTCTCAGACCGAAATCAAAACCACCCAGACCACAGTCATAACTTGGCTGACCAGACTATTACGCATTTCTAGACTCGCAGAGCTTTAAATGAAGCCAGAAAATGACCAGTGCCATGTTTTCCAGGCAGGAGAGTAAAACCTCCAATGTTGTTGATATGTAGAGGCGTGTAAGAGTAGTTCATCTTTGCCTGGAGCGTCCAGAGCCTGCGGCAACTGTCAAATCCACTCAAACAAGCAGTCTGAACATTGACATGATGATTCCTCTCGCTCACACAAGAAGAATGAGCTCGCTGATATGCACAAAACACACCGTCTGGTTGCTGGGTCAATGAACTCAATATATGATACAATATACGTAGATAAGAAGCTTAAAATTAGTTGGTAAAAGAGTTACCAACTCATGGCGCAGTGTTCTAAAAAGTGATTCAGTGCTTCCAGGCTTTATTTATTTTTTGTGAAATGTTTTCTCAAAATTTGCAGCATTATTTGTTCAAATTATTGTGTCCGTTTACTGTAAATGAAAACAATTTTGTAAAAAAAATAAATAAATAAAGTTGGGATCTGTAATATTACTGAATCTTAAGCCTACTATATCATAACTGATACACGAAAGATTGTAAATGATCAGAATAAACAAAACACTGTTTAAATATCTTTTCTACATTAGCAAAATCATTCACATTAAAAAAAAAAAAAACACGCTAAAATATATGTATTAATCAAATATAATAAAGTCATGGTTCAATCAATCAGCAAATTAGAGCTTTCACCATTAAAAAAAAAGTACTTAAAGTATAATCTTACTAGAGACAGAATACTATCAAATACAGGGCAATACAATATATTGATATACTTTTTTTCTGTTAGTAGTCTGTTTTACTATTGTAAAAAATGATTTACATTGTGTGGCTATTTAAATACCAAGTGCAACAAACTACATTTTTGTCTGACTGTTTATTTATCTTTATAAAACAAATAGTTCCAGTCCTAGACTGTGATTGGTTGAGCCATGTTTGAAGCTGTTCTAAAATACTCGGGTATTTTGAGTTCTTTGTTTTTTGTAATTTTATAGTAAGTTTTTTAAGATTAGGAAAATAGGAAAATATAAAAAAAGATTTAAAAAAAAAAAAAAAAAACTTTAACTTTCTCTGGAAAGCAGAGAGTTAAAGTAGCTGGAATTATCGAGATTAAAAAAGATTAGATTAAGTATATAGTAGTCAAAAAAGTTTTTCAAAACTGACCTAAGAAAAGAATGGGTGTTGTGGGTAAGTTTTAGGACAACTTTGATTAAATGGTTTGATCCACTTCAAATGGTGACTACTGTATTTATGCAGTCAACATGATATGAAACTAATCACATAGTCATTTATAATAATACATATTGCACTAAATGTATAAAAATATAAATACACACAAACATAAAATAGACTATAGGAGTTTGCCCAATTCAGCATGTAGAATTGGTGTTGGCGTTCAGTGAAAGGGAGCCCTCTGATTGCCTGTTCACTTACAAACTCCGAATGTGAGAACAAAAAATGAAGTGATGAAACTAAGCAAATGACACCAGTCAAGAGAGAACACAAAAAGTCAGCTGTCTTTTTGTCACATTTGATAAATATTTGCAAATTATATGGATTATCAGGTTATCAGACATACTTGCATGAGCGCATACCTCTGTGGTGAGCATGAAGTATTGTGAAAATATTATGTAAATGCTGTAAACAAAGTAAATTTGTCATCACTGATAGTTTCAGCACTGAAATGTGTCTAAAACAAAAGGAAGAGGAAATGCTTGCTGTACATATAATACAGCTGACAAAAAAAACAAAAAGAAGATCATATAATGCACTATAAAATCTAACATCACCTCAGAAGTAGCACTTACTACTTTTATTTATGCTTCACATAAGGAAGCTCCGTGCTAATCTCACTGAAGCAGAACTAGCTGGCATCTGTAATGTGAGGTGAAATGCTGTATTGGGGTTATTCGATCTGCCCAGATTTCACACGTTGGATGCAATTCTAGACATTTCCAAATAGGAAGAAAGAAAAGTCCCAATTACGAGTTCTTTGGAATGCAACATAATGCAGCTAGAGTACAGCTAGCATTTTCAATTATTTTTGTTTTGGCCATAATTAGCACAGCAATATGAAATATTTACATATCACTAGGTGAAAATGCAAGGTCAGAAGATGGACATGTCACTGCTAAAATTCGCATCCGACAGCATTACGCCACAGAAATGTTGCTCCCAAAAGAAACCGAAACTGAACATTTTGATGCTTTTCAAATGATCTCAAGAGAACCCACAAGAAAACAACCCCAGTATTGATGAAAGGCCATAAACGCCTCAGGTTTTACATCCATATTGCTTTGTCGCCATTTGAGACTCACCTTTGAGATGGGACATTTCCATGCCTGACACGATCATGATGAAATGTGAAATACATTACACCAACATCTCCTTGCCATTCCAAATTCACCCTGTATTCCATCGCTCAATAATATCTGCTCGCCGCCGAGTGAAAGGGAGCTGGCTTTTTACTTGGCTTGATAAGTTAATAACAAACACGTAAACTTTATTTGGACTGCCTGTCACACGCACAGCTGAAGGGGAGTTAATAGTGTTTGGAGAGCTGTGGTTTGTTTCATTCCAGTGGTCTCTCTGACTCCAATTTCATATGGCATGGACGTAAATACATATACAAACAGTCGAGCGTGTACACTCGCCGGAGAGCTTTCAGACATTTGAACAGCATGCTAATGGTCTGTCATCTCCACAACTTAAATTTTTCTACTGGATCTGCCGAGGCCTGCGGGGCTGATACGACATGAGAAAGAGTGGGCTGCACAATTGGCCTCGGTGCTTAAACTGCACCGGCTTCCATAAATATCCTGGACAAATCAATGAATAAATAAGCACATGTTATGGTCAGGAAGCATGACAGCGTAAACTGCATGATGCTGGAAATGTCCACATGGACCATCAAAAGGCAGAACTGTGTTATGATATTTATATGCTATCTGAGAGCAACGTAATAGGTGCATATAAAGAGCGGGACATGTAAAATAAATGATAAATGAGGGGTGTTTAAAGGTAGAAGATGTATGTTTCTGTGAGATGCTTGAATAATGCAAAGGAAATGACACAAAAATATTGTGCATTACATATACGCATTGCTTAATGTAGTAAGCATGGAATATATTTAAGTCATGTATAGGGATCAATAATCTAGAAATTTAAATGTAAACTAACATGTTTAAAAAAACGAAATCACAGGAAAATATTAAACAAGATATTATCAAAGACATGAAACCGGATTTCATAAATATCAAGAATGTTCGGGAAGCATGACAGCGCAAACTGTGAAATGTTGGAAATATCCGCATGTTATTTTACATTCTATTAATAATGACATAGAAGTATGGGATACGAAAATATAGAGTGGGATGTGTCCGGAAAGAAAAATCTGTTATTATAAGATAATATGCAAACAATAAAACTTAAAAAACTTAAAAAAATTTAACAGTGCAAAGAAAGTTACATAATGCATGACAAATGTGTAATACGTAATATAGTAAGCATTACTTAAATGTACAGCATGGGCGAAAAGAAAGGCAATATCTAATGGCTATAGACTTTGCAGCAACACTGGAGTCATAATGAAAACGGTCTCTAAATAGATAATAATAAATTGAATTTCAAATCTCCAAGGTTGATAGTAGAGGCAACAGTCAAAAAAGGCAGTATTACAAATATGCTCTTTGTTATCATTTTTAAATACCTAGTTACTTTTCACCCACCCTGTATATATTGGGATCCAGACTGAAAATTCAGAACTCAATCAAATATGACAATTTTATACTAATTAGGACCCAAAGACACTGACAAAGACATTGATCATTTGTTAAAGTGTCCCAAAAGACTAATGTAAAATCAAGTAATGTCATAAAACAAATGTATTTATTAAAATATATGCTTAGCGATAAAACTGTCACAGAATATATTGTCATAGACAGTAAATGTTGTTGTTGTTGTTGTTGTTGTTGTACTAGCAGTAGTAGTAGTAGTAGTAGTACTAGTAATAATAATAATAATAATAATAATAATAGTAATAATAATATAATAACTACCATAATTGGCTATGAGTATTTAGACATGTGTTTCAACCGGCATACTAAGAGTTTTGAAATAATAAAAATGAATGCATAACGATAATGATGATAATAACAATAATGAAACCACAAGGAATAAGGAGAGTGCAATTGGGGGAAAATATAACTTTCTGCAAAAATAAGTGTATTTATACAGAAAAAAGGCTGAAATAAAAAGATTTATGCAGTTACCATAATATAAAACCAGCATTCATTCATAATACTGTCTGTTCTACGATGGCACCATCTTCAAGCTGAACGCTGCACTGTAATAACATCCAGCAGCAGTGTAATAACAGCAGAGGCACACACTGCACCGTAGTCAATGTCCTAAATGTAAATGTAATCAAGTCAGGGATGGACAACAGGTACGAGTTAAACCTAGAATAAAATGCTGGGATGATTTCATGCTGTCAGTCTCATTTTAGAAACGCATTATCTCATGGCCAGAGACAGCAATCAAAATTCCAATCAGGTTGACGGAAAGGAAAATGATTTGTGGATCGTCCTTCGCCTTGAATGTTCGAAGAAATCCCAAAAACACTTCTGTGATAATTTCCCTCTCTCCCCATCACTGAAAGAACGTGTCCGGTCCTCTGGCAGCTGATAAAGCCTTCACTCTATTTTCACACTGCCATAATCCCAACACCAAAGCACTCTCACAAACATCTGTCTGAATATGGTGAATTCCAATAGGCACTGCTCATGTCCCAGTTACATAAATATAGTTTTATCGCAAAACCTAAAAATCTACTAGTAAAAATATTGGGTTGTGCAAAAGTACACATTTACAAGCAGCAAAGACACATTTTTAAAAGCTTGTGACAGTCATGACAGCAAAGACAGATATACAGTTGAAGTCAAAACGATTAGTCCTCCTGAGATTTGTTTTCTTTTTCAAATATTTCCCAAATGATGTTTAACAGAGCAAGGAATTTTCACAGTATTTCCTATAATGTATTTTTTCTTCTGGAGAAAGTCTTATTTGTTTGATCTTGGTTAGAATAAAAGCAGTTTTTAATTTTATTTTTACATTATTTTAAGGTCAATATTATTAGCCCTCAAGCAACATTTTTTTTTCTATTGTCAACAGAACAAACCACTGTTATACAATGACTTGCCTAATTACCCTAACTTGCCTAATTAGCCTAGTTAAGCCTTTAAATTGCACTTTAAGCTGAACACTAGCATCTTGAAAAATATTATGTACTGTCATCATGGCAAAGATAAAAGAAATCAGTTATTAGAAAGTAATTATTAAAACTATTATGTTTAGAAATGTGTTGAAAAGAATCTTCTCTCTGTTAAACAGAAATTAGGGGGGGGGGGGGGGGGGAATATACAGGGGGGGCTAAAAATTCTGACTTCAACTGTATGTCCACCAGTTGAGCACAAACACCAATAATTAAAGTAGAGGTCTGCATTCCTGTTGCTCTCCTGCAGGAACGGCGGGACCCGACCAAGTTTCTTGTGATGCAGGATTAATTGTCTGTATAAAACGTGGGAGCGGGCAGAACTCGGGTGTAATTTGAACAGTCAAACAATAGACTATCCCGTTCCCGACGTCCTTTCAGTAAAGCATACCTGGATTTATATTTCTGCCTGTCTCTGGCTACCAGCCTCCCCTGACAGAGTGCACTGCGGCGAGTTGTGGAGGTTTTTCGTTACTTGCATATTGACCGCTCAGGACCGTATACATGCGCTGCTCGAATAGACCAGAGCTTTCTGCTTTGTGTATTTCATTGGTGGGACTGTGCATGCAGCATGTGCACAATGGCCCTCAGACAGAACAGGCAGGTTGTTGATGAGTGACAGTGCAGAATAATGAAATAGCGTATGGATGTTTGTCCTTGATGGACATTAGAATTGGAATTTGGAAATTTAAATGACATTTGTTGTACTTATATTTTTCCCCCTGTAGGTTAAAATAAGATCTTACCACAACCTACATTTTAGATTCTTATCTCTCTCTTTTAGTATTGTGGCTGAAATGTTAGATCGTGGAAACAACATTTTTATTTAGCTGGAGCAGTCAGGTTGGATGTCAGTTTGAAGAAAAGAAAAGTTGATTAAGAAAACATTTTTTAAAGATTATTGGACAGAGTGTTATGCATTTTGTTCAAATCCAGCACAAAATAGTTTGAATTGTAATGAGTTAGTTGGAAATGTGAAGGTTGGAAATGACCAACACAGGCAGCTGTTGGAATGCAGACAGTGCCGTTGCTCACATAGACTGCTCTGTATTTTGCATCATGTTACTTTTGACCTACATCTGCAATAAAAATTGCAGAGTGAAAAAATTGAAGATCAAATAAATATGAAATAAAAAGACAAGAAAAGTAAAAACAAACCATAAAAGACTCTCGGAGTGTACAAACTGCACATGAAATTGATTCTGAAGGCACGCTGGAGGGTGGCTCTGGTCATTGGCTGTCGTATTAGCGATTACCTACTGCTGCTGCTGATTAATGGTGCTGTTCATAAGTTGGCATCTAATGATGGCCTCTCATTATTTACTGAGACACAATGCGGCTAATCAGAGTCCTCACGCGTCCCTAATTGGGGAAGACAATATTGATTTGAACCAATGGGTGATTTGTCAAGGCTTTCAATGCAAAGAAAGCAGGTCAATAATTGGTAACGCTCATTGAGAATTCATGACTGCTCTCCTGCATAACATCACAACCGAGCTACAACTGCTGACTAAAAAAAGCTTCTTTAAAAAAATAATAATAAATAAATAAATAAAGTTTAACTTAGAAATGGGGGGGGGGTAATACAAAAATGTTTAACATGAAACAAAAAAATTATTTAAATTATAAACAAAATTTAGGTTATCTATATTATTGTTACATTTTATTATTATATTATTACATATGTTACAATAAATGACAATTTTCCTAATAGTTATAATGGCTTTGGAATGCCAAAAGCACAGCGGATGCCCTTCCAGCTGCAACCCATCACTGGGAAACATCCACACACACCCATTCACACACATACACTACGGACAATTTAGCCTACCCAATTCACCTATACCGCATGTCTTTGGACTTGTGGGGGAAACCAGAGCACCCGGAGGAAACCCACGCCAACATGAGGAGAACATGCAAACTCCACACAGAAATGCCAACTGACCCAGCCGAGGCTCGAACCAGCGACCTTCTTGCTGTGAGGCGAACGTGCTATCCACTGCGCCACCGTGAGGCCCGCCATTAGATTAAATGACTACTAATAGATTTATAAAATAATAGAGTAATAGAATAATAGATTTTAGTTAGAGGATATCCTGTAAACTTCACTTACCACCAGGTCAGGGTCTTGCATGAGACTGAGAATGACTTCGTAGAGCAGAGGCCGCAGGTCCGGCTTGAACTTCACCGAGATCCACTGTCCAATCAGCCAGATCACCCGCCGCCTGATCAACTTGTACCTGAAAAGCCAGATGAGCCACATTAGCATTCATCTGCATTATGCCGTTATCGGCTGAACATTATTTGAAACGCTTATTTTATCTTTGAATGTTGGATTCTGAAATGCATGTTTAAGACACATTAGGGAGATAATCTTTTATTCTTCAAATTCTTTATTCAGCACCTTCAATATTCTCATTTCCATGAATACTGCACAACTTCAAGCTTTCTGTTCCCAGAAGGAAAAATTATATAAGGTTAATAAAAAGAGGAGTGGAAAACTTTGTACTAACTTTGCAGATACTTTTCAGCAAGAAAGTGCATATAATAATTGCAAATGTCCTAGATTTTCTTATGAATGCTTAACAAAATCTACCTTAATAAAATCAAAAACTACATACATTCAAGCATTAAATGTCTTACTAAAAACAAACAAGGTAATACAGTCAAGTCAACCGTAAAATGTACCAGCTTTTTACTCATTAGCTTCATCAATGATTCATTTTTATAATTGTTAGATTTATTTACATTTAACAACCATATTAAAAGACACATCATTTTCCTGATTTATATTATCATTAAACAGGTTTATGTACAGCTTGTAAAACCGTTATGGTATAACTTGTTTAATATGGATGTGTGTATAGCAATATTCAGAAGAAACTGTATTAAAAGACCCATTTACACACGTGGCGGTAACTATAAAAATACAGTTCTTACACGTAAACAAACAGTAAAATACGCACCACCACTATAAAAACGGCAATCTATACAAATTACACAAAATTTATTAAACAAGCTCAACCATTTAAAGCAACAGAACTTCAATAAAAAAAATTATAAAACAGTACGGTATCATGCATTGATGTGGCTGTTAATGTCATAATTTATTGGTGTGACCTCCAATTCTTTCTTGCTAGTCTGTTCTGTTCTTTCTGTTATACTCTGACCTTCAAACAATGCACCCACTGGGCATCAGAATGGAGAAGAAAGATGATTTAATAAGAAGCATGATTGTTGCACCAAACACTCTGGTATGGGTATTTCAGAAACTGCTGATCTACTCAGAATTTTATGTACAACCATCTCTAGGGCTTACAGAGAATGGTCTGAAAAGATTAAG